>JAJPUD010006145.1:47434-113627 GCA_023553655.1 Myrmecobius fasciatus | reverse complement strand
GTGTGTGTGTGTGTGTGTGTGTGTGTGTGTGTGTGTGTGTGTGTGTGAGAGAGAGAGAGAGAGAGAGAGAGAGAGAGAGAGAGAGAGAGAGAGTTGCTTTCTGTGTGGGGGGGTCATTTTCCTTCTCTGAAAAATGAGGGGGTCGGACCAACTGGCATCTGAGGTCCCTTCCAGTTTTGGACCTGTGATCTTATAAATTCTAGGTCACCTCTCCTTCCCTCCAAAAAGAAAAAAAAATTCAGCCCAAAATAGGTAGGTAAGACTGTTCCTTTTCTCTCTCTACCAGGGGAGGTGAGTTGGTGCCTGAGGCTGTGTTGAAAGACTTCTGGATATGTTGACAGCTTGGTTGGGAAAGAAAAGCAAATAGATATTAGCTGCTCAGAGCTCTTTAGCAAAGCTTTCCCTTGGAAAGGATTTTTACTATAAAGCAAAAAGGCTACTTAGAAATTCAATCTCTCTCTCTCTCTCTCTCTCTCTCTCTCTCTCTCTTTCTGTTTCTCCTATCCTCCCTCCTTTCTCTCTCTCTCCCTTCCTATTTCTCTATTTCCTTCCCCTCCACTCTCTAATTTCCTTCCCTCTCACTTGTTACCCTCTGAGAATATTCAGGCCAAGGTTAGATGATCCATTATTCCATGTTCTTCTCTTTCTTCTCTTCAAATATAAAAATGATTTTGTCCTAATCTCTCCAACTCTTTACTCTCTTTCCTTTGGCAGAATCTGATTGAAACAACCCAGTACTGAGGAACATCAGGTAAAGATTTAAAAAAAAAGTCATTCCCAACTTTGAGGTTTTGTTGGACTACTGAGTCCAAAGTTCTCATGAAATGAGATGTTAGGGAAATGATAAAGATTTCCAATGAGGAAAAACTTATTTCTGACTTTTTCTGTCTTGCTTGATGTCAACTGGTCACACTATACTTTAGCAGGGATCCCCTCTAATAACAGTCATCACTTATCCAGTACTTAAAAAGGTCTCAAAGGTTTACCATGTACTATCCTATTGGATTTTCATAGCATTTCTCCCTTCCTCCCTCCTTCCCTCCTTCCCTCCTTCCGTCTCTGCCTTTCTCCCTCCTTCCCTCTTTCCTTCCTTCCTTCTCTTCCTTCCTCCCTCCTTCCTTCTCTTCCTCCCTCCCTCCTTTCCTCTCTCCCTCCCTCTCCCTCTCCCTCTCCCTCTCCCTCTCCCTCTCCCTCTCCCTCTCCTTCTCCCTCTCCCTCTCCTTCTCCCTCTCCCTCTCCCTCCTTTTTCCTTCCTCTCCCTCCCCTCCCTTTCTCTCCCTCTTCCTCCCCCCTCAATGTGTGTGTGTGTGTATGTGTGTCTGTCTCCCTTCTCGATGTCTGTGTGTGGATCTGTCTATCTGTATCTCCATCTCTCTGTCTCTCTGAATGTCTGTCTATATTTCTGCCTGTTTTTTTTGGTATGTGTATCTCTCTATCTCTGTTTCTCTGTGTACCTCTCTGTCTCACTGTTTCTCTGTCTCTGCCTGTCTCTCTGTCCCTCTGTGTATGTGTGTGTGTGTGTGTGTAAGTGCTGTTATTATTATTCCCATTTTACAGATGAGGAAACTGAGGCTGAGAGGTTCAGTGACTTGCCCAGGTTCACACAGCCAATCTGATAGAGGGGGAATTTGAACTCAAGTCCTTTGCTCTCTTTATGGTATCACCCAGATATTCTCCACTACATACCTAAAAATGGCTACCCAGCCTTTATTTAAGGGAGAACCTACTTTCCCTGCTAAAACAGCTCATTGATCTTTGCTTACCTCTCATTATTGGGAAGCTCTTCCTTATAACAAACCTTCCCCATTTCTCTGGGACCAAGTAGAACACCTTGAATGCCTTTTCCTCAGTGGGACAGCCCTTCAAATCCTTTGAAATGGTCAGTCTTGGGGGCCACTAAGGAAAGTGATGGACCACTTTCGCTGATATTTATTCCTGAGCATCTTTAGTCATTGTGATGAGCTGCATGTTCTGGCTGCAGCCAGGAGAAGAAAGTCTGAGTTTTAGGGAGCAGGGGATATGCTGGCAAGCTGAACTCTGTTATATTATCAAACCTTGATGATTTGATCAAACTAACACTCACCTGAAGCTATGCCTTTCTACCGTGCTCCAACCCCAGACTTGAATCTTAGGCTGCTACAGTGGAAGGGGTTGAGTTACAGCTAGATACTCGTGAGTCTGAGCTAGTGAACCCAAAGGTTGTCACCTCCAAAAAGTGCCCAGAAGATGTCAGAAGGATAAGCAAAAGTCAGCCTTGCCTTGGTAAACTGGAGGGTCACTTGAAGGGGTCACACTTCAAGCCAGCCCCGGGATGAGCCCTAAGGATTCTGGGTAACATGGTAACGGATTGAGGTTCAGTGTCACCAGATGACTCTGGACAAAGCTTTTTAATGTCTTTATTCAACTTATCCCTATATTCTGTTCTCATTTTTGTCAGGCTTTTCCTTCTGTTTATACATCCTGGTCTCTCTCACAAACATGTTTCCTCATTTTTGTCTCCCTGTCTGATAGTCAAGTGAAAGATAAGCCAGACCACACCAAGATAACTTGAATCAATAGAGGATATTTCATGCAG
The DNA here is from genome assembly GCA_023553655.1 of Myrmecobius fasciatus. Taxonomy (NCBI): domain Eukaryota; kingdom Metazoa; phylum Chordata; class Mammalia; order Dasyuromorphia; family Myrmecobiidae; genus Myrmecobius; species Myrmecobius fasciatus. Next base: position 111,052 of record JAJPUD010006145.1, on the reverse strand, counting down.
GAGAAAATGAGACCCAGAAGAATGGGTATGGGTTTAGGAACCAGAGAGAGCTAGGTTCAAATTCTGCATTTTATTCTTGTGCCTTACTTAACTTAGACCAATCGTTTAACTTTGGGGGAGAGTTAGTTCCCTCCCTTTTCATTTCCTTACTTATAAACTGAATGGGATTTGGATTAGATAATCTTTGAGGTCCTTTTCCATTGTAGATCTTAATATCCCACCAGGAGGGAAGTAGGGAAGCCTTGGGATTTGGGTTAACTGCATAAAAGATCTTGGTGTTGGAGAGACTAATCAGCAGTCAGGTGACTTCTTTATCATTCCCACCTGGGGGTCTTTCAGATTGTGTTCACATAATGGTAATGACAGGGAACTTATTTCCTCTCAGCCTCAGTTTCCTTATCTCTAAAATGGACCTAAATAATAGCACAGATCTCAGAGTTATTGTAGAGGAACAAATGAGATGAGTTAATGCACTTCTGGTCATTGGCAAACTTTAAACAACACCATATAGAGAAAGGCAACTTTGAAGTAGTGGAAAGAAAGTTGGTTTTAGGGTTGAAATCCCCCCTATAACAAATACTGTGTGATCCTAGGCAAGCTGCTTAACCCATCAGTATTGAAGACAACTTTAAGACACTAAGTTGCCCAGATGTTAATTCATATTGGTAGTGGGGAGTTTCCTTAACAGCTGTTCCCTAGGCCAATAAAATCACAAATCTAGTTAAAAAAAATAAAGAAAAAACAGCTTTAAAAAATCCTACCTACTGGGTGTTATCCAAAACTTTTCCCTTCTATCAAAGGGAAATAGCCCATCCCAGTTTTAGATGGTGACAAATATTAAAAACTTTTTTCTCTTGTTGAATCCAAACCTGTCTCTTTATGAACACTGGCAATCTCTTCCTTTCTTTCCCACCCCTTACTGGACTAAGGACACCTAAGAAATTTATCCCCCTTTCTCCTTGACAACATATCAGATATTTGAAGACAGCTCTTATGCTTCCCATCAGAGATATCTCTTCTCCTTAATAAGCACTGAAGAGATCCAGGCTGTCTGGATAGGGAGGAAATGAAATGAAAAACTAAATGCGATCATTTTCACCCTAAAATTTTGTTATGAGTTTGTAATGGAGTTTCACAATCTAATCATACCACCTCTTCTTTCCTGCAAAACAGGCAGCTTGTCAGGCATTTTCATACCTTGGAGAGCAGTTGGGGGAGGAAAATTTAGGTTTGATACAGAGGAAAATCTAACCATGAGATCTGACACAAAATGAGATGGACTGATTTAAGAGGGAGTGAACTCCTTGTCACTTGGGATGCTCAAACAAAAATTAGATAGCCATTTACTGTGGATTCTGTAAATCAGTAGTTCTTACCTTTTTGTGTGTCAGGTATCCCTTTGGCAGTTTGGACCTCCTTTTCAGAATCATGTTTTTAAATAACTGAAGAAAATCCTAAATTTCAGTTAGAAGTTCATGAAAATAAAGATGTATTTTTTTTTTCATTTAGTTTCCCAGACCACCTAAAACCTATCCACAGATCTTCTGGGAGATCCATGGCCACCAGGTGAATAACTCCCTCTGTAGAAGGGAGTCTTGTTCAGATATAGTTTGAACTAGTGGGCTATAAGCTTCCTTTGAATTGTGAAATTCAATAAGGGAGGAGAAATGAGCTTTGGTTAAAATATGGATAATGAAGAGGAAACCAGGTTCTTTTTGAAACCTTAAGGAACACAGAAAAAGTGGGATATACCCAGCAACTCAGAGTTCCAAGGGATTTCTGGTGCAACCCACACCTACATAAGAATCTTTATCATATCCTTGACAAGAGGTCATCCATCTTTTGCTTCACCATTCCACCTTTGGACAGCTTCCACAATTAGGGAGCTTGTTCTTGTGTTCTAAGGATGTAAGAAAATTATATGTAATGCTAATCTTGGGTCAGCATAGTGGAATTTGCCATGAAATTTATGCTAAGACCGGCAGAGCCAATGAAAGGTTACTTGTATGATGGTGGAAGACTTGAATTCAAATCCCACTTGACTCTTGGACATGACATAGTCTTCAGTGCCTCAGTTTCCTCCTTTGAAATGGGCTTAATATTTGCTCTACCAGCATATCAGATATCAATCTTAAGAATAACTGATTTGCTACCTCTACAAGTATGAGTTTTGATTTTTTCTTAACTCTAAACCTGCTAATCTGAAATTACTTCAGTAGAGTATAGTGTTAGGCTTTTGTTTTGCTGCAAAAACGGGTTTTTTAAAAGAAAATAGTTAAATAAAATTGCTTTTAGAGAAAATGTTTCCATCACTTTGAAGAGTGGGGAAAGGAACCAACTGTTTTTAAAAGTTCTTCTGCAGCTTGGAATTTTCATCCCAACAATGGACATAGTATTCCTGGCATTTTCTAGTCATTAAAGCAGGTCCTCCAGAGATTTGGGATGGGCAATGCTTCCTTAGGCTAAATCAAGTTACTATGTGTATTTAAGTCTAAGCAGCCAATATTACAGACCTTGATATTCAAATTCAAATACAATGCTCAAGAATTACCATGATGTAAGATTAGAATGGCTAAGCTTAGATGGATTGTAATATGCACCATTGGGTAGAGTTCCCCTTTAGAGGAGATCACATCTCCTGGATAATCGCAGTAATTCACACTGACTTTTGTCTATTTCTCTTCATTATTTATTTTAAATTATATTTTACAATATGATGACCCCAGGTAATAGAGATTGAGTTCATTAGCAGAGAAAGAAAGCAACCTGTAGGAAGGCCTAAATGGACTCTGTGTTAAACCATGATTGGCAGTAAATAGATAACGAGTGTGGAGGTTCTTCACAAGGATGGATCCAGACTTGCCAGGAAGTGGGACTTTAGGCACATCCCTGACTTCTGTGATTAAAGGCAATTTCATGCTTGTGAGAACCTGCTTGTGAAGCTGCTCTTTTATCTCCTGTGACCACCTGCAGTTCTCTTGCCCTTAAGTCCAATTGAAATCTAGTCAACCTTAAAAATTATATACAGGGGAAATTCTCCTTGGGGTCTTGTTCAATACTTGAGTTTAAGATACAGAGAGACTGATGACTAGCATGCTTTTGATTTTGAAGTAGGCTGCGTCTCTGAGAAGCCCTAGCATCTCCCCTTCCTGCAGAAACTCTCCGCTCCCTTGCCAATAGGACCTTTAACTGTAGGGCTTAAGTCAAACTACAAATTATTATATACCTTTAATATATATTTATTTAAATTTTTAAAACTTCTTTCCCTACCCCCTCTATTCCACATTGGGTGTGGGGAAAATCTTGTAACAAATATATCTATCAGTTAATCAATCAGTGACTATGTTGTTTGTTTTCTTTTTGCAGGCAATTGGGGTTAGGTGACTTTCCCAGAGTCACAGCTAGGACATGTTAAGTGTCAGAGGCCAGATTTGAACTCCAGTCTTCCAGGGTTGATGCTCTATCCTCTACAACATCTAGCTGTCTCATATGAATAAATTTTTATTAAGCACCTGCTATGTGTCATGTACTGACCCTTAATAGATTATAAATCCCAGGAGGGCAGCAACTATATTTTATTTAATTTTTGTTTTTCTAGCTAGGTAGGGAAGTGGATCGAATATTGACCTTAGAATCAGGAAGAATTGAATTTGGATCCTGTCTCCCACACTTATGAGTCATGTGATTAATCCTGTGCAAATCATTTAACCTTTTTCAGTCTAGTTTCTTCCTCTGAAAAATGAAGATCATGTGAAAGTATCTACCTCAAAGGGTTGGCGCAATAATCAAATGAGGTTACATATGGAAAGTGCATAGTGCTATGTAAATGACAGCTTTTATTATTATTATTATTATTTAGGCTAATTTTGGATATTTCAATTTCTTCCTCTAAAAAGTAGTTGACAGTCTGTCAGGAAGATAACAGAAAAAATGGACAGCCACTATGATTAAGTCTCATGTTAAAGGACCACTTTCCCCTGTCGTCTCTAAACAAAGGAGGATGGATACTTCTCAGGGAGAAGTGGATGGGTTGGCTTTTAAAGGGCCCTCTCTTTCTGTGGGTCAGTGAATACTGCAGCCCCATGAGATTTCTCTCTTGAGCCTCCCTCGAAGCTTCTTCAAGTCACTGCTATTTTCATCTAGAAGGAGGCCATACTCGATGACCTTCCAAGAATCCTCATAGCGCTGTTCCTCTAAGCAGTGCTGACCTGCCACGTGAAACATCTGGGCCAGTTGTTTGGGCCCTGGCTGAGCAGACACACTACGGAGAGCCAGGGATGGAGAGAGCTGGAAGGCTCGAATGAACTCTTCCACAGCACTGGCTTCATCTGTGAGGCCCAAAAACAGACGGCCTCTAGAGCAAAAATCTTCCACTTGTGTCGGAAGGTCACTGGCTGTGTGTTTCTGGATCACTTTGTCCAAGTCTCTGAGGGCCCGACTGAAGTCCTGCAGGTGGGACAGGCAGGATGCCCTCAGCCGGAGGTATCTAGGGTTCCCATTGCTGGCCAGGACAGCCAGGGTGTAATAGCCAAGAGCCTTCTCTGGGCACTGGTTCTTCCCTAGGGCATTTCCTTCTTCAGCTGCTGCCTGAACAGAGATAGAAACAGGGACACAGATTATCTCTCCCTCTTACTTCACAACCAAAAGGACCTTAAGAATTATAGACACTCAGAATTGGAAGGAACACCCAAGACTAACTATTCTGACATGGAACTGAAGAAGAATCCTTTCAACTTCACATTTAACAACTCACTACCTCCTAAAATGGCTCAGTCCAATTTCTCTTTTATAGAAAGGGTTTTTCCTGACCTCAAGGCTAATTTTGCCTCTTAGAATTATGCCTCTCTCCATCGCCTAATCTCCAATTACTTCTAGTTCTGGTCTCTGAGGCCAGGCAGTATAAGTCTCTTTCCTATGGTGAGTCATCAAAGAAACAACTCCTTCTTTCTACACTTTAACCTTTTCCTCCTTAACACTAAACATTCCCCTTTTCTCATGTGGAATGAACTCAAAAGTCCATTATTTATGTTGCCCTCTTCTGGCCACTCTCCACTTATCTGTTCAATCATTTCAAGTTGTGTGCAACTCTTTATGACCCTATTTGGTGTTTTCATGGCAAAGATACTGCTATTTCCTTCTCCAAAGTATTTTACAGATGAGGAAACTGAGGTAAACAGGATTAAGGAACTTGCTCAAGGTTATACAGATAGTAAGTGTCTGAGGTCAGATTTGAACTCAGGAAGATCAATTTTCCTGACTGAAGGTTCAGGTGCTCTATTCACAGCACCACCTAGCTGCCTTTGCTAAAATGGGGTGCCCCAAACTAAACACAATACTCTTTTTGTTTTTGATTTTTTATTCATTTTTCCATCCTTCTGAGTGTCCATCCAGTACAAGCACTGGTTGAATTTAATAAAATGAGTTGAGAAATAGAGGAGAATTTTTTTTTAGTTTTATTTTATTTGCATAACATATGTGTGGGTAATTCTTCAACAATAACCCTTACATAGCTTTCTGTTACAAATTTTTCCCCCCAACTCCCCACCCCTCCCCTAGATGGCAGGATATCCACTACATGTTAATTATGTTAAAATATTGGCAAATCGAATATATGTATACATATTTCCAAACTTATCATTGTTGTGCAAGAAAAATCTTATTTACACAAACGATATATCAGATAAAGGAAACACAATGGAAGCAAACATCAATCAAGGAGTATGAGAATGTTATGTTGTGGTCCACATTTTGCATCCCTCTCTCTGGGTGTATATGGCTTTCTTCAGTGAACAATTGGAGGTGGTTTGAAACATTTCATTGTTGAAGAGAGCCATGTCCATCAGAATTAATCGTCATATAGTACTGTTGTTGCCATGTATAATGATCTCCTGGTTCTGCTCATTTCACTCAGCATCAGTTCATGTAAGTCTCTCCAGGCCTCTCTGAAATCATCTTGCTGGTCATTTCTTACAGAACAATAATATTCCATAATATTCATATACCATAATTTATTCAGCCATTCTCCAATTGAAGGGCATCTATTCAATTTCCAGTTTCTAGCCACTACAAAAAGGGCTGCCACAAACATTCTTGCACATGTGGGGCCTTTTCCTTCCTTTATGATTTCTTTGGGATATAAGCCCAATAGAAATGCTGCTGGGTCAAAGGGTATGCACAGTTTGATAACTTTTTGAGCATAGCTCCAAATTGTTCAATAGAGGAGAATTTTTAAGCATATTGAATTGGATGATGTCTTAATTGATGAACACAATAGAAGACATCAAAAGCCTTGGGAGTCCAGAGGCTTGGCCATGATCATACAGGGAATGAGTACCCACAGTATGATCTGAGTCCAAGTCCTATGTCTTCAGTCTCCTTCATTATCCTATCTTCCCACTACCTCTACTTCTATGTTTTCTGGAAAAGAAGTTGAAGGATGGATAAGAAGTTGTCTAATCCCATTCAAACACATCTTAGATTGAGATGCATTGGGCTCTGGATATGGACTTGGGTTGTAGTATCACAGAAAAGGTCTGGGGGATTTAGTCAATATAATAGGAGTCAAAAATATAGTATGGTGGCCAAGAAGGCTAATGGGTTTCTAGCCTGGATTATAAGAAAAGCACAGTATCCTCGAAGACGTCTGACATAGTCCTCTTCTCTGGTCTAACTGGATCTAGAGTGCTATGTTCAGTTTTATATGGGCAGTTGTTTTTTTCTCCCAAATCATCTTTTATTTTTATAATTATTGATTGTCTTAATGACAGCTAGGTGGTGAAATGGATAAAGCAGGCTTGGGGTCAGGAATACCTGAGTTCAAATTTGGTCATAAATATTGGCTAGCTGTGGGACCCTGGGCAAATCACTTTACCCTGTTTGTCTTGGTTTCTGTAAAATTAATTGGAGAATGGCAAACTGTTCTGTATCTTTTCCAAAGAAAGCCCCAAAGAGCTGAACATATCTAAATGCAAATAATTATCTCAGTCTCTTATTTCCTCCAAATGAACTTTTCTTTATTCATTTTTTTTATTTTGAGCTCCCAATTCTCTCTCTCCCTCCAGTTTCCTTTTCCACTTAGTGAGAGATCAAGCAATGTTACCCATTATACATGTGAAGTCCTGAAAACTATATTTCATATTAGCCATGTTGCATGATTACTTTAGGGTTTTTTGCAAGGCAATTGGGGTTAAGTGATTTGACAAGTATCACACAGCTAAGCATCATCAACTGTCTGAGTCTGGATTTGCTCAGGACTTCCTGACTCTACAGCTGGTACTCTATCTATTGCACCATCTGCCTGCCCTGCATTATTATTTTTAAAGGGAAAATAAAGCTCCTATAACAAACATGCAGAGTTAAAAAAAGCCAAATTTTCCTACTGGACATGTCTAAAGATTTATGTCTCTTCTTATATTTTTAGCCCTTCATCTCTCCAGCAGTGTATTTCATCTTTGGTCATTGCATTGACTGGATGGAACATTAAAAAGCTGGAGGGATGAGGACAACCAGAATAATGACTGGACTAGAGACCATGCCATTTTAGGATTGATTGAAAGAACAAAGGCTGTTTAACCTGGAGAAGAGAAGTGGAGGTGGATGTGATAACTCTCTCAAAAATTTGAGAAGGACTGCCGTGTGTAAGAGGGATCAGACTTATTTGACACAAATGCTAAGAACCAGGAGGTGGAAGTTATAGAAAAGTAAATTTAGACTTCATATGAAGAAGATCTTTCTTGGTTTTAGAGAAATCTCAAAATGCAACAGACTGCCTTGGGAAGCAATACTTTTATCTATTCTTGGGGGATTTTAAAAAGCCAAGGCTAGAGGAACATCTTTCAAGTATGTTAGAAAAGGGATCCATGTGATGTAGCCTTTGGACTAGATGACCTCTGAGGCTCCAAATCTGATATTCTGCAATTTAGTGTCAAAGCCTCTTAGAGATCATCTAATCCCAAAGTGCCATTTAAAAAAAAACTAAGATGCTTTTTTATTAGTATCTGTTGTCTTTTTATCATAATTCACTCATCACTTCCCACTGATTCTTTCCTTGCAACAAGAAAAACAATTAGGCAAACACATTGAATAAAAAGACTAAATTTGACAAGAAATACAGTATAATTCAATATGTTAGCTATCTCTTCAAAGCATTAAATGAGATAATATTTATAAAGCTTGGAACATAGTAGGCACTTAACAAATGCTTATGAAAATTTGATAAGCAGTATACCCCTCTGCCCATAGTGCCTCCAACACTGATGGCTTCCATATATATATATTTTTAATTCTCTGCCAATTTATTGATCTTCAGATATTTTCATTTGCATATCTCTTCCTATTAATGTTTTGGAGCATTATCTATGTGGTCACTTAATAGTTTGCAATTCTGCTTCTTTCCATTCCTGCCTTCATACAGCTATTTAAGTGATATTCTCAAGTAAAATTCTGATCATGTCACTCCCTTATTCAATAACTCCAGTGGCCCCTAGTATGTAATATAAATCTCTCTTTTTGATACTCAAAACCCTTCACTGTCAAGGCCCAACCTATAGAAAGAGCATTGCTCTAGGCTTAGAGAAACTCCATTCAAATTCCACCACTGATGCTTACTATGTGTGATCTTTGGCAAGTTGCCTTACATCCACTGGTATCAGTTTACCTCTTTGTAAAATTAGGGATTTGGTTTCTGAGGTTCCTCTATAGGATCCTTCAATCTTATATTGTTTTTCCCAATGGAAGTCAAGTTCTCTGAAGACAGGGGTCCATTAGTTTTTGTCTTTCTATCTCCAGAACTTAGCACAGTGGCCCTTAATAAATGCCTTTTGATCAGATGCTAGTTTCGTTCTGGCTGTCCTGCTGTAGATCCCACTTAATTCTTTCTCTCCCAACAATGATTCAGGCTCCAACAATGGGTATTTATCCTCTTGGGCCCAGAGCTTCCTCTGGAAACATTACCTCCCCATGAAAAAAAATATTCTAAGCTCTGCTCTAGTCTCTCTTTACACTTGCTCATCAGTGGTTGTTACAACAGGGAACAACTTGTTTGTTGCCTGGGTTAATCTAAAAATTCACTATTAGAAAAACGTCCTACAACATTAATGCTGGCTCATTTGTTTTTATGGCCTAAGCAACATGAAACTGGTTCCAAAACATTAAAGTGTGTTTCCCATAATCGACAGCAAAGACTCAGGCCAGAGAGCAAGGGGAGGGAGTACCCTGCAGAAGAGGAAAATAGGTTGCAGACAGAAGATGCTCAGTTCTCAAGGTTTCAGAAGAGAAAGGGATGGAAGACCACTCTAGGCCCCCATTAATCCAAGAGGCCAGGCAGTTTATTGGCTTTGGGCCAATACTCTTCTCTGTGGTTCTCACCTCCCAAAAGCCAAATGCTTGTTCATGAAGGTCGGCAAGGAAAGCAGCCTGCACTAATGGATTTTTCATTACTCCTAACAAGTGGATTGTGCTTTCTCCAACCTAGAGAGAATGTGTGAGCTGCCAAGAGAAACTCCACTAAGGCTCAGTCCTTCTCAGCAAGGGCAAATGAGCTGTGGGGGTGGAAGGAGGCAGGGAGGAGGAGGGGAAGAATAATTTGGCCTGTAGGGCTCCCATCTCTCAGAATCCTGCAAGATGGAAAGCTGTTCTAACCACCTTAGCTTTCAAAATCTGGATAAAAAATATGATTATTCTCCATAAAACCCCAAATGAAGTAGATATATAAAATAAGAAATAAAAGCAAACATAAACTCTTGATAAATAGCAGGCAGGCTATTACAGTGAAAAAATGCCAGCTCTAGAGTAAAGAGGTCTTAGCTTCATTTCCTTCCTCTCATTCTTATGATCTGTGAGATCTTAGGCAAAATCACTTCTCTTATTTGGGCCTCAGTTTTTCTGTTTTTGTTTTGTTTTGGTTTGGTTTTTTGTTTTTTGCTGAGACCACTGGGGTTAAGTGACTTTCCCAGGGTCACACAGGCAGGAAGTGTTAAGTGTTTGAGACCAGATTTGAACTCAGGTCCTCCTGACTTCAGGACTGGTGCTCTATCCATTGCTACCACTTTGCTGCCCCTGGGCAGTTTTTTGATCCGAGAAATGAGATGGTTGGATAAGATTTAGACTAAAGACCCCATGGATATTATACTAATATGCCATCTGAACAGAATAGAAATGAACAAATAAATCATGTGGACATATGACCTGAACATTTTGCAATGTGATTAATTTAATTTAATTTGGGAACTTTATCCTAGAAACAAAATATGGAATTTGCTCCATTTTAAATCTGTTTGAAATTCAACATCCTTTGGAAAACTATGTATCTTTAAAAGTTCCCCACTATCACCCAGAGAGAGGGATGTGAAATGTGGACCACAACATAACATTCTCATACTCCTTAATTGATGTTTGCTTACATTGTGTTTCCTTTATCTGATATATCGTTTGTGTAGACAAGATTTTTCTTGTATAACAATGACAAGTTTGGAAATATGTATACATATATTCGATTTGCCAATATTTTAACATAATTAACATGTAGTGGATATCCTGCCATCTAGGGGAGGGGTGGGGAGTTGGGGGAAAAATTTGTAACGGAAAGCTATGTAAGGGTTATTGTTGAAGAATTACCCACACATATGTTATGCAAATAAAAAAATAAAAAAAAAGTTCCCCACTATCCCTAAAAATAAAAAAAAAATCAACCATGTTTGATTATATAAGATGCAGTGAGACACAGCTGAGAGAGCATTGGGTTAGAGGTCAGAGAACCTGGGTCTGTATCCTGCCTCTCTCAGGCAAGATTTATCTGTGTGATCTCTGTGTTTCACCTTTAGAGGGTGTTGGACTAGGAGCCCCTTTCCAGGTATAGAATCTATGATCGTAAGAGTAGTAGAAATCTTAGGAGAATAAGTGCTTAGTATTTCAGGGGACTACTGGGATAGAAAATAAAAAAATTATGAAAAAATAGAGAATATTTATTCGAAAGTAGAACGTCTAATTTATTTGTCACAAGATCAAAGATATTGTTCAATTCAATTCAACAACAGTTCTTTCTTGGAGTAGTTTGTTCAGCTCTCAGTATTATAGTTTGTTTAAGGAAAATATTGATAATCTGGAGTGTAACTATAGGAAGGCAACCAGAATGGTGAAGGACCTTATATCTATGTCATATGAGGACATGTTTAGCTTAGAAAACAACAAACTTGAGGGGGAGTGTCTCTCTCTGCCTGTCTCTGTCTCTGTATCTCTTTGTCTTTTTCCTTGATAAAGGGACTGCCTTTTGCCTCTTGTATCCTCAGTGCCCGTCTAGCTGTTTTCTAGAATATGAAGAAATGTCATATGGAGGAAGGACTGGACTTTTCCTGTTTGGCCCCAGATATATAGGAGACAGAGAAGTGATAGAATGAATAGAGTGCTGGGTCTGGAGTTAAGACTTGAATTCAAATCTAAGGTCAGATGCTTATGGGATATGGGAAAAATCACTCAGTTTTGTAAAAGGGATCAAAATGATACCTTCCTTCCAAGGTTGTGGTTGGGAAGACCAAATGAGACAATATTTATAGTGTGATTTATACAATGCTAAATTGAACCCTGAAGGAAGACAGGGATTTTTGATCAGTGGAAGCAAGGAAGGAGTGTGTTCTAGGCATGGAACAAAGGCATGGAGGTGGGAGATGCAAAATCAAGCTCAAGAAACAGACCAGCTTGGCTAAACTGGGAAGAAGATGAAGATGAAATAGAAATTCTTGAAAGGTCAGTGGGATTCAGATTGTAGAGTACTTTAAATGCCAAGGGGCAGGCTTTTGTTTTGGGTTTTATAACTCTAAAATTTTTTCAATATATAATTTTATATAAATAATTCTAAAGGTTTTTTTTTAATATATAGAGATAATGGTCAGCCAGAATTTCTGATCATAAGGGTACAAGGAAAGCAAATAGGAGGCTATTGCATAGTCCAGAATGGAGATGATAAGGTCATTGTTTAGAGTGCTGGCTATATGTGAACATTGAGAAGGGGAAGGATGCGGGATAAGATTATTCTATCTGAGAAATGAGATGGATAGGATTGAAAATCGATTGGATTTGAGGGATGGATTAAAGGAGACAAAAGCTGAAAACCTGAGTCACTAGAAAGATGGTGGTACTCTTGATAGGAACAGGGATGTTTAAGGAGAGGATGGGTATGAAGTAAAATAGGATGAGTTCCATTTTGGACATGTTACGTCTCTGACTTTCGGGTGGAGATGTTGGCAGAGTGAGACTGATTGTTGTGTGTGGTGGAGTTTTGGAAGTGAAGGGGTGAAGGTTAACTCAAGGTGGCAGGAATCATTCAGCAGAAATTGGTGGGAAATATAGTTCATTATTTCTGGCCAGAACTTTAAAACTCACTAAGAGAAATAAGTCACACAGATCCAGGTCATCATATAGCAATAATCCTAGTGATCTTGGCATTCCCTCCCTACCCAATTTGGCTCCATAGACATTGCCCAAGATTCATTTCTAACTAGAAAAAAAACAGGGCACTTATTATTGCTTCTCTACAATTGGACCCAGACATTTCAAAACAGGAACATCCAGAAGGATGGAGAGGAGATTATAATACTTAAGAGGCTGAGATAAAAGCGCATAAGTGCACACACACACTGACTTTTTCTCCCATTGGGTAGAAAGTGTTTCAAGAGTAGTAGGTTAAACTTTTCTTGTGCATTTGGGTTGTGACAGGAAGCCAGGAAGCCTTTCCCAGTCCCTCTTAATTCCACTGCTTTCCCTTTATTAATTATTTCCTATTTATTTTGCATATATATCTTGCTGTGTATATATTTGTTTGTAAATATATACATATATTTATACATTCATAAACATATGTAAATATATATGGACATAAGTATGTCCATTTATCTATTTATCTTTAATCTAGCTATCTTTCAGGACCATCTTCAGTTATCCTGATTTATATATTGGACCCAGATGGTTCCAGAAGAGAGAGGGAAGCTAGTGACTTTGCATAGTTCTCCCTCAATTAAATCTAATTCACTTAAAAGTCATGGCATTCATCTAGAGGAGGGGTGGGGAGTTGGGGGGGGAAATTTGTAACAGAAAGCTATGTAAGGGTTAATGTTGAAGAATTACCCACACATATGTTATGCAAATAAAATTTAAAAAAATAAAAAAATAAAAGTCATGGCATTGCCTTTTTGATGTCATGGTCCTCTGAAAATGAAGAATAAACAACAATAATCAATCTCTCCCTCTCCTCCTCCTCCTCCCCCTCCTCTTCCTTCTTTCCTCCCTCTATTTTTCTGTCTCTGTCTCTGTCTTTGTATCTGACTCTGTATCTGTCTCTGTCTCTGTCTCTGTTTCTCTCTCTTTCTCTTTCTCTCTCCTTGATGAAGGGACTGTCTTTTGCCTCTTTTTGTATCCTCAGTGACTATCACATTAATAAATGCTGATTTATTGATTAATTAAGATGGCACTCAAAAAAGCTAATACAATTGTTAACTGTGTGACTAGAATCCAAAGCCCAAGAGGTAAGAGTCCTACCTTCCTTTTCCTTGGTCAGAACACACCTGGAAGATTAATGTCAGCTTTAAAATGAGCACCCCATTTTTATAGAGGGCATTGATAAACTGGAGTGTATCCAGAGGGCAGTAAGCAGGAGAATGAGTCACTGGAGACCACGCAATATATTTAAGAGAATACTTAGTTTGTACAAGAGAAAAAAATGGGTAGAGGGAAGGGAATGAGGATAGTAGCTCAAATATCAACTGTCTTAAGGATCATCACGAAAAAGACAGCTAATTCAGCTTGGTCTCAAAGGACAGAACTTGAAACAATCAGTGAATATTGCAGAAAGGCCAGAACATGGCTGGGATTGGGGGGGGAACCGACAACAACAACAACAACACACACACCAAACTTCATACATTTATAGCTCTCCTAAAGCAGGATGGGCTGCTTTTGGAACTAGTGAATGTCCCTCACTTTGACCAGCAGCTAAATAGTTCTTTGATAGGGATGCAGTGGAGGGGCCACTTGCTCCAGGATGCCCAACTTTGACATTCTGGGAGTCTGTAAATTTCAACCAAAGCTAGTCTCTTTTCAGTAGATTTCTTCAATTCCTATCTGCCAGAACCCCACAGCTTTCCCAGGGATACATTAATTCCCCAGGATGAACACTACAAAGAACCAATATTCTGGAGCTGAGTTTTCCCCAACAATTTCTAATCACCACTAAGACGCCACAGCTTGTGAATGGGCCAAATTTTTTCTCTTTCATCTGGCGGTATCTCTTAGACCTTTTTCAATTAATTTCCCAGAGGACTGCCCAGAAGCAATGTCATTGCCACACACTCAAGAAAATTTCTCCAAAATCATGTGAAGACCTCTTATCTTGTACAACAGACAGGCTCCTATAAAGTTATACATATGTCTCATTTTGTGAAAGTGAACCCTAATTCTAATGCATGCTGGGCCATGGGCTTTGAAAAGCAACACTGAGATAACTTCTTTTATAGTGTGGACAATCACCTACTAATTGTTTGGTTTCATAAGCTGGGATTTGGGGATATTGGATTTTCTTGAAAGGGGGCTCAGATCCTAGAGCCTCTGCCTCTTCCAGATTGACAGATAGCCTGAAAATCAATCTTAGCTTTGGCGTGTTTTAAAGAAAGATCTTTTCAATTTGGAATTAGATAGAGTAACAAAAATGCCTATTTCCTCTGACCCAGAGCTTCCACTGTTTGAAATGGACCCTCAAGGAGGTCGATGACAAAACAAAAGACCATTTATCTGCCAAAATATTTGTAGCAGAATTATTTTTTTGGTAGGAGCAGAGAATTGGAAAGAAAGCTGATGCCCATTGATTAGGGAATATTGGGGAAAATGCTTTTTTTGAATATCATGGAATATTGTTATACTGTAGGAAATAATGAATGTGATGATTACAAAGAAACCCAGGAAGATTTAGCTGAACTGATGCAACCTGATGAGCAGAAACCGGAAATGATATACAAGATGACTACACCAATGGGGATGGAAAGGATAACAAAAAAACAACCAAATCAGAAGCCCATGAAATTATAATGACCAAAATTGTCCTAGAAGAAGGGACACAAGCAGGTAGCTCCATGTTACCCCACTCCTGTGCAGAAATAGGGGATTATAAGTGTAGAACATGGAATGGCTGTTATATTCTCTTCTTTTTCCCCCTTCTTTTTTTTTCCAAGGCAATTGGGGTTAAGTGACTTGCCTAGGGTCACATAGCTAGGAAGTGTTAAGTGTTTGAGGTCACCCCACTCCTGTGCAGAGATAGGGGATTATAAGTGTAGAACATGGAATGGCTGTTATATTCTCTTCTTTTTCCCCCCTTCTTTTTTTTCCTGAGGCAATCAGGGTTAAGTGACTTGCCTAGGGTCACACAGCTAGGAAGTATTAAGTGTCTGAGATCTGATTTGAACTCAGATCCTCCTGACTTTAGGACTGGTGCTCTATCCTAGCTGCCCCTCCCTCTTCTTTTTTATTCTTTGTTATAAGCTATGACTCTGTGGGTTGAAAAGTGGGGAGGCATATTTGGTGAAATATAGCTAATGTAAATATGAAAGATATCAATACCAATATATTTTAAAAACAAAACTTTTATGCAACTATGTCATGTCTAGCTATATCTGTATCTAGCTATATACTTTTTTTTGTTTGCTTTTTTGCTGAGGCAATTGGGGTTAAGTGACTTGCCCAGGGTCATACAGCTAGGGTATATTAAGTAGCTATATACTTTTGAGGACTAAATTCAAGCAATTCAGGAATAATTGTCTTGTCCATCTTGGGGTTCCCTAGAGTTGGTGGTCAGTGGTGGTAAAAAAAATTCTTCATAGAGCTTCTTCTTTGGGGGCACTCTATAGTGGGGAATTACTTAGGGAAGAAGGGAACTTCTTGAGGTTGACAATTAGGTAGTTGAAATAAGTCACAGGTTGCTAGTCTTAGAAGAGGAAGGATACCTAAAAAACATTGGATCCATTAACCTTATTTTTCAGATGACAGTAAGGTTCAGAGAGAGAACCCATATATTTCACAATCAGAGGACCTCAGACTGGGACTGAACCTCACAATTCATCTACTTGGAACTGAATTGGAATCCCTCAACATCATATCTTATGAGTGATCATTCACCTTCACATTACAAAGAGGGAAACTGAGTCTTAAAGCCTTCAAAAGTGACTTTTATAGGGTTATATACCTAGGAAGTACCAAGGTAAGATCTGAACTTGGAGCTTCCTGCCTTCCAAATCTGATATGCCCTGTAAGATGCCACTGTGAGGTCTCAGGGAGCCAGCCACATGAAATATTCTTTGTCTTTAAAAAGGGAAAACAGTTTCCTGCAGGCAACTGTCCATTGCCAAAGTGGAGCACGCAGTGGTACACCATCCATTTATTTTCTTGCTTGAATTAATAAGCATGATTGGAAAGCCCAAGCCAAGTCACAGCTTCAGCCCAAATGACTTTCAGAAGCACCTTGAAGACATTAAATTTGAAGCATGAGAAGGGTACAGGCAGATTAAATACCCACAGCCCAACCTTCTTCCCTCTGCCCACAGGTCTGGCTCTGCAAAATGGTTAGTCTGGTCCTGACTCATTACCTCTTCAAGACAGAAGCATTTTAAAAAAAAGTTTATTCAGAGCACGACTTAGGGTTATCTGAGTGAATTCTTCCTGTGTTCTGATTAATCCAGCCTTGTCTTCAGAGGATGGAGGGAGAGAAGGGAAAGAAAGTTGGGGCAGAAAATAAGCATTCTTGTGATCCTTTAAGGAGATCACATATCTAGAGCTGCCAGGGACCTCTGAAGCCATCTAAACTAACCCTCTCATTTTACTATTGGGGAAACTGAGATCTGGGGGTGGTGAAGCACTTACCCAAGATCACACAGGTCAAATGATCAAGGGATAATAAAGAGAGAAGCAGAAAGTAACTCAGAGGTCACTTAGTCCAATCTATGTGTGAACAAAATCTCCATGAAATGGCCATCCAATCTCTGACTGAAGATTGATAGTGAGCAAGGAGCTCCTTACCTCCCTTGAGAGCACATGGCACTCTTGGGGGAAGTTTCTCATTACTAGGAATTTCTTTTTTTTTTTTTTTTTTGTCAAACCTCCAATCTGCTTTTTTTTTTTTTGCCAGTTCTAACCTCTGCCCAGATTGTGCCCTCAGGGGCATAGAACAGGATGAGTTCAGGATTTCTTTCATAGAGCAGCCACTCAAATACTGGAAGACTGCTGTCTAGTCTCCTCCTGAGCCAAGCTTTCTATTTTCCAGGTACAACCATCCCAGTTCCTACAAATGATCCTCATATGGACCTTGAGTCCAATTTAGTTACCTTCCTTTGGCCAATCCCCATCTTAGAACTTTCTTCCTAAAACATGGCACTTGAGACTGAACATAATACACTGTCTGGGGTTCAGAACTCCTGATCCCTCAGCTTCTCCTGGTGTCTCTACTCCATCCCAACCATATTGCATTGCCCCTATTGGGAAGGTGGGTGGACTGAGCACTGGGTCTGGAGTCACAAAGACCTGAAGTCAATCTCAGATACTTTCTATCTGTGTGTCACTGGGCAAGTCACTCTCCAGGTCACAGTTTCCTCATCTCTATAGTGGGCATAACAATAGCAACTAACTCTTAAGGTGTTTGTGAGGATTAAATAAATGAAATTAATTAATTAAATTGATGGAATTGATGAAATGACTAAATTAATTTAATGATTAGATGTTAATATGTAATATGCTTTAGTTGTTGCTTAGTCCTTTTCAGTTGTGTCTGTTTCTCCATAATTCCATTTGAGGTTTTCTTGGCAGAGATACTGGAGTGGTTTGCCATTTCTTTCTCCAGCACATTTTACAGATGAGGAAACTGAGGCAAAAAGGGTTAAGTGACTTGCCCAAGGTCACACAGCTAGGAAGTGTCTGAGGCCAGATTTGAACTCAGGTCTTTCAGACTCCAGCTCCAGCACCCTATCCACTGTGTTTACCCAACATGATTGTGAACCTTAAAATGCTAGATGAATTATGGTGATTATTATTTTATTATTATTATTATTTATTAAAGCTTTTTATTTACAAAACATATGCATGGGCAATTTTTCAACATTGAATCTTGTAAAACCTTCTGTTCCAAATATTTCCCTCCTTCCCCCCACCCCTTCCTCTAGTCCAATACATGTTAAACATGTTAAAAGATACTTAACTATTATTATTACTAGTACTACTACTGCTAGCTGTGCATTTGTATGTGTATTCCCAACTCTTAGTATAGGTCCTAGCATATAGTAGGTATTTAAGAAATATTTATTTTGACTGTGTGACCTTTGGAAAGACTCTCTTGGTCTCAGTTTCCCTATGTGTAAAATGAGGATAATAATATCACCTCACTTATAGGGAATGAAATGAAATGCTATTTGTAAATTGCTTTGCAACTTTTAAAATGTTTTTATCCTGATTGTGTTCCCATTCATATACTTTATCTTTCTTGATAGCATGTAAGGTTCTTGAGGGCAGGACTTATTTTGTTTTTGTCATCGTATCTCCAGCACTGAACAGAGTTGGATAGTAGGGACAGTGACAGGGACTAGATTTGAGACTTTACTGGTAGAGGAAACTACAGGGTGAGGAAATTCCTTTTATCAATATAGCTAAGAAAATTAAAAGAGAGTAGCCTAGACCCAGATCATGAGGTATCTAAGGGACTTGGCCAGAGTCACCCAGCCAGAATGTCTCTTTATTATTATCATTTAATTGAGTGGGGCTAAGGTAGATAATAAAGATGAGGGGAAAGTCTTGGCAATCTCTTAACATTCAGTCAGATGACCAATGAAATCAGCCTTCCCAAAATGTCTAACCTATCCTGAACCTTAGGACAAAACCCTTCTAATTGCTTTTGGCAATTAGGACACTTTGAGCCTAGGTTTTCTGAATCTAGATCTAGAATTCTTCCTTTATGCAACTCCAATTCTCCAGGTGATGGGTGGGGTGCAAAACTCTGCTCCTGAAAAACACACACACAATACATACGTGATGTGTGTATATTTATATACATACACATATATATGTAAATATATGTATATATACAGGATGTCAAATGAGACAATATATGTAAAAGGAATGGGCATTTTGATATCATCTATTATGTGCTAGTACTGTGCTAAGTGCAGTTACAACTAATTATCTCATTTGACCCCCCACAACTCTGGGAGATAGGTGTTACATTACCTTCATTTTATTAATTAGGAAACTGAGGCAATCAGAGATGACAAGACTTGTCCATAGTCACATAGCTAGAAATTGTCAAGAGACTGGATTTGAAGTCAGTTCTGCTTGATTCCAGTCCCATGCTCTAGCCACTGCACTACCTAGCTGCCAACTTTAAAATTCCCTTTGGAAGTCCAAGAATGGACTTCATTTTAAAGATGAAGGGAGGAAGAATTCTAGATCTAGATTCAGAAAACCTTGGCTCAAAGTGTCCTAATAATAATAATAATAATATAACATTATTATAATTATAATAATAACATAAATTATTATAATTATAATAATAACGTAAATTATTATAATTATAATAATAACCTGAGAGGAAAGTGTTTTTCTGAGATCAGGTGACATTGAGCAGCTCATCACTTCAACCTTCACTATGCAGACTTTGCAAAGGATAGAATCTTTTATCATCTTCACAAGAATGTAGGGGAGAGGGGAAGGCGGACGACTGGCTCATGGAGGTATCTGGAGGGAGGCCAGCCTTGGTTATTTGAGAAAAAGTTACATTCATGGAGAAGACATGGTGGGGTGGCCACTCCATGATTGCCCAGTCTTCAGCTGTTGGTCTGCCCTTTAGTAAAAAGTAGGGGCCATTTCCCCATTTCTAAATAAGCTGGAAGGGATTCAATAGGGGACAGAAGAGGCTGCCTAGATTTTAGGAAGATTATGTCACTATTCTATGGAAGGAAGGAGGAGGGGAGGGCTGCCCATCAACAGAACCTGGATCATGGCTATCATGAATGAGCCCTCCAGTTCTTTTGGGTTTCTTATCTCCCAGAAGGACACATCAAAGCTTTAACTTTAATTTAATGCTCTCAACCCTTTGCCTTTTAAGCCAGGCAGGGATCCTAGAGGCCCTAAACTTCTCAAAAAGGAAGGGCATTGGTTTTAGAGAAGGAAGGGGAGGCTTTTACTGTCAGTCATCCTATTCTCCAAAGCTGCCAAAGTAGAAAAAAAGAACCAGTCCTCATCTGTTTGATGCAGCTAATCTCAAAAACAGATTTTCTTTTCTTAAAATGTCAGTCAATAAGGCAGAAAGCCAGCTTCCCTCAAAACTTTTCAGGGGTTAGATACTGAATATCAGCACCTGTCTGTCCAATTCTTGGGTTGATACCAAGTTAAAATGACAGAGATGGGGGCTGGGAGTTTTAGGATTAGAATCTTCTTGAGAATGGGAATTGTCTTTTGGCTCTTTTTGTATCCCCAGTGCTTAGTACATTGCCTGGCACAGAGTAGATACTTAATAAAAAAAAATTTTTTTTGACCAGGCAATTAGGATTAAGTGACTTGCCCAGGGTCACACTGCTAATAAGTGTTAAGTGAAGTTGAATTTAAACTCAGGTCCACTTGACTTCAGGGTCAATGTTCACTCCATTGCACCATGTAGCTGCCTCCAATAAATGTTTTTTAATTGATGATAACCCTTACAGCTAGATTCAATCAATAACCAATAAGCATTTATTAAGTACTTATTATATTTCATGCACTGTGCTGGGAATACAAAATCAAAATCAGAGTAGCCTTTTCCTCATGGAACTTGTACATATAACAATGTGTATATTTATGTATATATATATAGATAATATATGTTGCTACTGTTCCGTTGTTTTCAGGGATGTCTGACTCTTCATGACCCCATTTGGGATTTTTTTTTTGGCAAAGATACCGGCATGTTTGCCATTTCCTTCTCCAGTTCATTTTACAGATGAGGAAACTGAGACAAACAGGGTGAAATGATTTGCCCAGCATCACACAGATAGGAAGTGTCTAAAGCTAGATTTGATTTAGATTTAAAGATGAAGGGAGGTAACCTGCCCCAAGTCAGGGCATCATGGGAAACATGGGAAAAGTTGCATAAAGGAAGAATTCTAGATCTAGATTCAGAAAATCTAGGCCATAAAGATATGCCCATACATAAAAACATATACATATAACAATAAATATATGCATATGTGTACCTACACACATTCACTTGCATATACATGTGTTTTGCTTGCCTTATTTAGAATATTTGTTCCCTGAGAAATTTATTCATTTGTTAATAAATGCTTTATTAATTGAAACCAATTAACAAAGAGAAATGATCACTTCAGAAATATAGAGCCCCAAATGATCTTTAGCTGTGATTATGATGTTGTATAATATATAATGTATTATTATATCATAATTATAATGTATGTGTAATGAGGTTGGTTGGCTTGCCCAGTTCTCAATCCATAAACTGGACTACTACAATAGGGAGAAGGAAGGGAATAAACATTTTATACCACCTACTATGTGCTCAGTGTTTCACCAATATTACATAATTTGATGCTTTATTGTCACAATATAGTTATTATACTCATTTTACAGCTGAGGCAAATAGAGTGACTTGCTTAGATTGGCACAGTAAGGATTTATCTGACATTAGATTTGCACTCAGGTCCCCCTGACTCTAGGTCTAGGGTCCCTTGTAATTTCAGCCAAAAGTTTCCCAGAGGATCCCCTGGTCTCTAGTCCCATTCCTTTTCAACCCACCTTCTGCCCTTGAGAAGATCTAACCATGCCCTCCCTGACTCAGACAATTTTCAATGACTCCTTATTGCCTCTAAGCTAAAATATAAAATCCTCAATCTGGAATTAAAACTTTCCGTTATCTCCCATTTTCTTTTCTATTCTCATTTTACAGTTTCCTTCAGGTCTTGTCTGTTCTGATTAACTGGCAGACAAGCTGGGCCCTGTACATGACCTGCAATCTCTTCCTTCTGTGTAAGATAGCCCTGTGTCTGGAATCCTTTCCTTTCTCATTTCTGCTCACTGGAATACTTAGTTCCATTTTAGGTAAAGGTCCAGGATCACTTTGTACAGGAAGCCTTCTCTGATTCTTTCAGTTGCTAATATCTAACATGTCCCCATTTCTTTGTAGCTACATTGAATATACTTTATATCTACTTACATGGATGTATTCTATTTTATCCTATAAAATATAAACTTCTTGAGAGCAGGGATCATTACATGTTTGTGTATACATCCTTTATATGCTTAATACAGTGTTAGGTACACAGTAGGCACTTACTAAATGCTGTCATCCCTGAAGTTATTAGGACTCTCTCCCTCTTAAAATCACTTTGTATAAAATATTTATTCTTGAATATCTTGTATCCCCTTACTTCCTTCCAGTAGAATTTTAACTCCTTGAAGGTTTTTTTAAATTTATTTTTTGTCATTTTATTCCCAATGCTTAATTTAGTACCTAGCACATATTAAGAACTTAATAGGATTATAGTTCTAAGGGTAGAAGGGAACACAGAGACCACAAAGTACAAACTCCTCATTTTACAGATGAAGAAACTGAGCCCCGGGGACCTTAATTTGTCCGACGTCACACAGATGGTAAATGTCCAAGGCAGGATTTGAACCCCTATCCTCTGACTAGAAAATGCTACTTTCATTGAATTGAACCAGAACTTGATCTCCATTCTCAATCCTCATCTTTCAACTTCTTCTAGGACCCCTTTCAAGCCTCTTCCTGGGGAGGAGGAGACATAATTCATGGTTCAGTGAGTCCCAGACAGTTAAATGAGATTCCACTGGCTTCTGCCTGGTACAAGGTGTCTCAGACCCCTGTATGGGTACAGAGGCTTCTTTCAGATAAGGTAAGCAACAAACTTTTACAAGTCGATAAATTAATTCTGTTTTACTAAGCTGTCTTCTCCCCATCAGCTAAAGCCATCACTGCAAATTGCATGCCTGTGCTTGTCTCAGAGATGCACTCAGATAATCAGGCAGCCACCATGGGCTTAATAGGGGCTGATGAAGAGCAGGAAAACATTTCCAAAAGATTGAGGAAGCAGAGATGGGGCTTTTAGACTGCTGTGGCTGCCTGAGTGAGCAAAAGATGGAGTGGGGGCGGCGGTAGGAATAGGGGATGCTATCCCCCATCTGCTCACCTTTCCCACAAAGTGTACATAGACAGCAGTCCCAGAATTCCTGTCGACCCTGTGAATCATTGTCTTGTCTCCCCTGTTAATGAGCCCTTTGAGGACAGGGCCATCTTTTTTTTCCCTCTCTTTTTCCAACTAGAACACATTGTAAAGTTCTTGGAAAGTACATAATTTCATTTGGGTTTCACAATTGTCCAGTACAGGGCAGCTATAATTTACTCCATCTTATAAGTGTAATATCCAGAAGAAAAAAAAAAACAAAATAAAACAGAAAACTACCTTGGATCCTTGGAGCCCTTTTAAGATCTGTTGAATTCAATGCTATGTAATCACTGTAGGATCATAAGGATCATAGATTTTGCTCCAAGGATTGTTCCTTGGCAAGTGGGATGTAGAGAAATGAGTGTTAATTTTGGGGTCAAAAGGTCTGAATTCATATCTTTCATCTGTCACTTATAACTTTTATTATCATCAAATTATTTGTCTTCTCTGAACCTCAGTTTCCTCATTTGTAAAAGAAAAGGGTTAGGCTAGATGACCTCTGAACCCTTTTTTGGCTCTAAGTAATATCACTGCTTCAGAGCTAGGACTCAGAGGTCATCCACTCTAAGCCTTACTTTTACAGATTGGGAAACTGAGATTCATGAAAATAAAGTGATTTGCCTAAAGTCACAAAAATAGCATGGTTCAGAAGTAAAATTTGAACCCAGATGCTGCAACACTGGAACAAACATTCTTTTCACTGTTTCCCTTCACTGGGTGGTACTTCATTTGAGATCAGATCTGGGTTCAAATCTTGGCTCTGACATTTACTACTTGAATGTCCTTAAGCAAGTTCTTGTCTGGGCCTGTTTTCTCATCTACAAAATGAGGGTCATAATAATACTTATCTTATCGGATTAATGTGAGAATCAAATCTTATATTTATAAGCACTTATCACAATGTCTGGTACATAGGAGGGGGTAATAAATGCTTGTTCCCTTTCCTTTACTCTTGGGAGACCCTAAGCAAGATGGCACCAGCCCCTACCATACCTGTGAGAGACTGTGACGCTGCTTGGTGTCCAACAGATGCAAGAGGAAGCCCAGATCCTTGGGGTCTTTCCCAGCCAGGGGCTCCAAGTTGTGAATGGCAGCTACAAGGTCTCTGTTCTTCAACTGGAGGAAACCCAGACGGGCCTGGGCGGGCTCAGATCTGGGAGTGGGTCCAAGGACTTCTTGTAGATGTTCGAGAGCTTTCTCATAGCAACCTGTTTGAAGGAAAATGTAGAAAGAAAGGTCAAAAGGACTGTTGTACCATGCAAGGAAAACTCAGGAACAAGAAGATAGATCAGTTGCAAATATGGAGTCAGAAGTCTTGGGTCCAGTCTTCCCTCCACTTCACTGCTGGGTGACCTTCAACAGACACAACTTCTATGACCTCAGTTTCCTCATCTGGGGGAGGGTGGGGATTGGTTTAGGCAGCTTTTCAGATCCCTTTCCATTCTGAGTCTAGGTTTCCATCACAGTAACATAGTAACAGGTTTCTAACAGTAACAATGTCATGCTGCAACATTTTATATTCTCTGTTTAAGACAGTAAGATTTACAAAAAAGATTTATATGCGATCTTATTTGACCATGTGTAGGTTATCTCATTGGATCACAGACATGATATCATCTGATTCTCAAAACAACACCTTGACATGAGAATTACAGACATAATTATTGACATTTTATAGATGAGGAAGCTGAGGATCAAAGAAGGTCACAACTTGCCCAGAATTATGTAGCTAGTTAAGAGGTTGACATTTGAACCCAAGTGTTGTCTTTATTTAAGGGGTTTCTCCCCTCCAACACAACCTGAATAATTTACATTTATTCCTACATGCTATATAATGGAAAACAGTCTCAAAACAAGATGTCCTTCACCTTCAGCTCCTATGTAATATTCTACCTCTACTTTTCCTATGCACTTATCCCTTTCTGTTTTTGTCTTGTCATCCTTTGAACAATTGCCTTATCTCTCCTGCTAGAAAGTGAGCTCCCTGAGGGCAGGAGACGTCTTTTTTCTCTTTTCTTTTTAATATTCAGTATAATATGTTTTAAATGAACATGATTTCATTTGAGGCACAGTCCTGTGAAAGACACTTATAACTTGTCTTATTTTATACATGTGCCATTCAGAAAAAACACACACACACACACACACATAAACCCTCTAATCCTTTGAACTTCTTTCAGAACTGTTGAATTCAATACAAGGCCACTCAATGTTCACTATGTTCCCTGAGAATCAGCATAGGATTTGAGATCAAGAAGAAAAGACTGGTGGGAGACATGATAGTTGCTTCCAAGTCCCTACTCATTATCACATGGAAGAAGGATTAGTCTTATTCAACTTGGCCCCCAGGGACAAGGGCCAGAAACAGTGGGTACAGAGACAGAGTTGGATTGGATTTCAGGAATTGAGAGATGGTGAACTATCCCTCCTTGAAAGTCTTGAAACCGATACTGAATAAGTTCCCCAAACTTCTGATCTTCAGTCCTGGGATCATTCCTCTCTGCTGTGCTACTCTTGATTTCACCTTTTAAGTTTTATCAAAAGGAAATATCTCCTACTTAGATCCCACCAGTATCTTTCCTTTACAAAGACTATAGATTCAGGTTCCTTCAGGCTCTTGATTTTGAAGGTGGACATTTCTGTTCTCATTCATTTCTATTGGCTCTGCTGGACTTTGCCATCTGTCAGTTCATCAATAAATACTTATTAAGCACCTACTATGTGCTAGACACTGTTCTAAGTGCTAAAGACACAAGAATCCTTTTCCTTGTCCTCAAGAAGCTTCCAGTCTAATGGAGGAGACAGCATGTAAACAAATATATACACACAAGCTATAGCCAAGATGAACAGGAAATAATAGGAAGAAGGCACTGGAATTAATAGGGGTTAAAGAAAGCATTCTGTAGAAGGTAGGATTTTAACTGTTACTTTACCTGCCTATTGCTGAACCCTAACAACAACTGAACTTGTCTCTCTTCCTTGTAGTTGAAGTCTCTTTTGTGGGATTTAGCCCCTAATTAGAATAGGAACTCTTTGAGAGCAGGGACAATCTGGTTTGTCCATTTGTATTCTTATCATTTAGCATGGTTTTTGGCACACAATAAGTACTTAATAAATGCTTTCCCATCTCATGCCATTTGATATAGAATACTCATAACAAATTTCTTGGGAAAGCAGCATTCTTACCTGCCAAAATCAAAATATCCACAAGGAGGATTCGCCAGCTGGATTTCGTGGCATCTATTTTAATGAGCGCTTCCCCGATGGCCAGCAGTTTCTCAGAGAGCTCTTCCCTAGGAAGGCTCCTGTCTGAAGCCAGCTGGTTCAGCCCAGTTCTACAGTGGGAGTAGAGGCCTTGGGCAATGAAGACCTGGGCTTCTTGCTTCAGTGACAAAATCTCAGGGACCACACTTGCCATATCCAAGGTAAGAGCAGAGATGATGCTGTCTACAGCCTCCTATGATGACAGACAACAGTGAAGGGTTAGTCTCAGGATGGGAGAATTCAGTCTTGGGCTCCAAACTCTACCTTCCAGAAGGTTGTGGACTACTGACAGAATTTCCTCTTGTATTTGTGTGCTCAGGGCTTACACAATGCCTGGCACACAACAAACACTTAATAAATGCTCCTTGACATGACTGACAGGTATATGACATAATTAGGTGGCCTTGTGGATAGAATCCTGGACTTGGGGGCAGGAATATCTGAGTTGGGCTTCTGTCTTATGCTTATTTAACTGCATGACCTTCATAAGTAATTTAATTTTTCTGAGCCTTTAGTTTCCTCATATATAAATAATAATAGCATCTACATCAATGATTTATGGTTAGGATTCAATGAGATAATATTTGTCAACCCTGTGAAAGCTGTATGAATGCTAGCTATTATTATTTCAAAGGCAACTAGGTGATGCTATAGTGCATAGAGCACCAGGCCTGGAGTAGGGAAGACTAATTTTCCTGAGTTCAAATGTAGCCTCAGATCCTTACTAGCTGGATGTCCCTGGGCAAGTCACTTATCCCTATTTACCTCAATTTCCTCATCTATAAAATGAGTTGGAGAAGGAAATGGGAAACCATTCCAGGATCTTTGCCAAGAAAAGCCCAGAGGGGGCCATCAAAAGTCAGACAACTGAAAAATGACTAAACAACAAAAAATCATATCATTTATGTCATTTTATTTCATACAATATTATTTATATCATTTAACTTCATAGACTAACTAGGTCAGCCCACACATGAACAAGAGTGCTTTCAACTGCATGCCTAACAAATGTTCCTCCTAACTTCTGCTCCAAGATTTTCATCGAGGAGCCCACACCCTTACATTTGTAGCTACTGGCCAGTCATTCAGTCATATTTGATTCTTTATAACCCCATGGACCATAGCACACCAGGATCTTCTTTCCTCTACAATCTTCCTAAATTTGGCCAAGGTCATGTTTGTTTCTTCCATGACACCATCTCTCCATCTCATCCTCTGCTATGTCCTTTTCCTTTTGCCTTCTAGGCCTTAACTATATATACATCACTAATTTTAGTGCCTTCCTTCTGAGATTACTCTCTTCTCTATGTCTTCTTTGTATGTGGCTGTTCACATATTGTCTCCCCCATTACACTGTGTGATCCTCGAGGGCAGGGTCTTTTTTTTATTATTGGCATTTGGTTTAGTGCCTAGTTCATCGAAAGTGATTTAATATTAATAATAATGGTTATTATTAATATTATAATCCATTATATAGAATCATAATAATCAATATTGTTAATTAATTAAATAATTAATAAATATTTGATGACTGATTCAGGCAATTTTCCCTTGCATTTGCCTACTTCCACCTTCCTCCCAATGCTCCTGTTTCTGCTTTTGGAGCCAAGAAGCACCAGAATAATTCCTCTTTCCAATGATTGAAGATAGCTGGCATGTATCTCCTAAGGCTTCTCTTCTCCAGAATAAACATCCCCAGTTCTTTCCATCAGTTCCCACGAGCTATGACAATTTGCCATCTGAGATGCCCTGCTCTGGAATCCTCCCTAGCTTCTGAGTTTTCCTCCCAAATGGAACTCCAGCTGGGATATAACCAGCACAAAGCATCACAGCACCATTCCCTCCCTCATTCTGGACCCAGTGGGGATTTGCTTGGCCACTATGTCACACCTGACAAAGTAATTGAAAAGTCATCAAATGTCTTTTTACTCAATGGCCCTACAAGTCCAGAAGTATATATATTGTTATCTTTTATTATATGGATAAGAAAATAAATAGAAGCATAAGGAGTCACACATTGAGCTCATATTTAAAGTCAAGTTGACAAGCATTTATTAAATACTTTCTATTTGTCAGACACTGTGCTAAGCACTAGGGATACAAAGAAAGGCAAAAGTCAATTCCTCCCTTCAAGGAATTTGCAATCTAATGGGATGGACCACATCATGTAGAAACAAGATGCAAACTGGGTAAATTGGAGGTAATCTCAGAGATTGATATTCAGGGTTTCAGGAGCCAAAACTGATTATCTTCCTTCTAGGTCAGGCTTATCTTTTTTTTTTAAATAATAGCTTTATATTTGCAAAATACTTGCAAAGATAGTTTTCAACATTCACCCGTGTGAAACCCCGTGTTCCAAGTTTTTCTCCCTCCATTCCCCACAGCCTCCTCCCTTAGACAGCAAACAATCCAGTATAGATTAAATATGTGCAGTTCTTCCATATACATATTTCCACATTTGTCATGCTGTGCAAGAAAAATCAGATAAAAAGGGAAAACATGAGAAAGAAAGAAAAAAAAAGTCAAGCAGACAACAAAAAAGGTGAAAATATGTTGTGATTCCCATTCAGTTCCCATAGTCCTCTTTCTGGAGACAGATGTCTCTCTCCATCACAGGATCATTGGAACTGGATTGAATCAGTTCATTATTGAAAAGAGCCACATCCATCAGAATTGATTATCATATAATCTTGTTACTGTGTATAATGTTCTCTTGATTCTATTTACTTTACTTAGCATCAGTTCATGTCAGTCTCTCCAGATCTTTCTGAAATCATCCTGCTGATTGTTTCCTATAGAACAATAATATTCCACAACATCCACAGATCATAATTATTCAGCTTTTCCCCAACTGATGGGCAGCCACTCAGTTTCCAGTTTCAGGCTTATCTTTACTTCACAACCAACCACCATTTATGTCTTCTTAGATATGTTGTGCCCAATTTTGCCAGAGCCTTTTTTTTTGCCTATTTGGCCTTGGCTAGAAATCCATCTCTAAGTAAAATATCTATTGCATTCCTGACCAGTGGCCGTTTTGACAAGCAGATAAGCTTAAATAATGAACTTCTACAGGAAGAAGTCCTGCCATAGGTATTCTGGGGAAGGGGGGAGAAGTATAAGAAGTTATCCCATATGAAGTTGTAGGGATCTAATTGATCTGGTGGAAAACAATTAAATTATTGTTTTGGTCATGTCTTACTCTTTATGATCCTATTTGGAATTTTCTTGGCAAAGGTACTGGAGTTGTTTGCCATTTCCTTTTGTAGCTCATTTTATGGGTGAGGAAACTGAGGCAAAAGGGACTAAGTGCCTTGCCTAGGGTCACACAGGTAGGAAGTGTCTGAGACCAAAGTTGAACTGGGGAATGTGAGTCCTTCTGACTCCAGGCCCAATGCTCCATTTTCATTAAATATTTGCCATGATTTCAGTCTACTTTGCCTAGCAATAATAACGCTAATAGATAGCATTCATATAGTGATGTAAGATTTACAAAGTATTTTACATTTGCCTGGCCTTGATCCCTGAAATGAAAAACAAGAATTTTCAAAAACCTGGCAACTTGCCTTGGAGAGAGGGACAGATAATTTTACCAAATACAGAAACTACCTGGGTTCTAAATGATCTGTTTTTAATATCTATTATTATTATTGTTTTCCCCTTCTCTTTCTTGGAACTTGAACTGCTGCTAACTGCATCAGGAAATACAAACAAACTTCATGAAGGACCTGATTATATCTAGAGAAGTCACTTCCAATTACCAGGACAGAGACTGGTTTACTGAACAAAGATTGGTCTACTGCTGTTAAACAGATCTTTTTCTGCCAGAAAAGGGAAGCTGACTGGATGGCAGCCCAAATATGAGGCCATGTGGTCCTGAAGCAGGGTGCCAGTCCTGTCCTACCATGCAACATCATATCATATCACATCACATCATATCATAGCACATATTTTTAGAGCTGGAAAAAATCATAGAAATAACTTATTCCAGAGGTTCTCGACCTTTATTGTATCCTGGGTGTCTGATGAATCCCATGGAGGCCTTTTCAGATCCATGTTTTTGAATGCATAAAATAACATCCATAAGATTGCAAAGGAAATCAATTACACTGAAATGCAGTTTATCTCTACCTATTATTCTATCGTTTCTCTCTCATATTTATCTACACACATCTGTGCATATATATCTATCACTATCATCAATATATCTATTATCTATCAATCTACTCATATATCTTTCTATTTATTCATATATACATATCTATCTGGTTATCTACATATCTATCTTTATCTATCTATCTATGTGTGTGTATGTTTCTCTCTGTCCCTGTTTCTTTTTCTGTCACTTATTTTCAGGCTCTGGATTAAGAATTCCTGGATTAAGAATAATACTATGCCTGAAGGGCTATCAAACTATACATAAATACCCTTTGATCCAGCAGTGCCTCTACTGGGTCTGTATCCCAAAGAGATCATAAAAAAGGGAAAAGGACCCACATGCACCAAAATGTCTGTAGCAGTCCATTTTGTGGTGGCAAGAAACCGGAAACTGAGTGGATGCCCATCAGTTGGGGAATGGCTGAATAAATTATAGTATATGTTATGGAACATTATTTTTCTACAAGAAACAGTCAGCAGGATGATTTCAGAGAGACCTCGAGAACTGATGCTAAGTGAAATGAGCAGAACCAGGAGATCATTGTACACGGCAACAAGACTGTATAATGATCAATTCTGATAGTTATGGATCTTTTTAATAATGAGATGATTCAGACCAGTCTCAATGATCTTGTGATGAAAAGAGCCATCTACACCCAGAGAGAGGTCTGTGGGGACTGAGTGTGGATCACAACATAGTATTTTTTATTATTGTTTGCTCGCATTTTGTTTTCTTTCTATTTTTTTTCCCTTTTGATCTGATTTTTCTTGTGCAGCAAGATAATTGTAGAATTATATATAAAAGAATTGCACATGTTTAACATATTGAATTACTTGTCATCTAGAGGAGGGGATGGGGGAGGAGAAGGAAAAAATTTGGAACACATGGTTTACAAAGGTGAATGTTGAAAATTATCTATGCATTTGTTTGGAAAAGAAAAAGCTCTAATAAAAAAAAAGAAAAGGGAAAAAAAAGGGAAAAAAGAATCCCTGTTTTAACCCAATTGACTCATTTTAGACTGGAGTAAACCATGCCCAGAGGTTAAGTGATTTATCCATGTTCACACAGGCAGTGAATGTCAAAGGCAGAAATTGAAGCCAAATAGACTTGGTTTGAATCTTGTGTTCCTTCTGATGCATGAGCCTGCTTAGTTTCCTAAGGTTTACTTTCCTGCTACAAAGATATTTTCTCATTAAAACCCTGCCCTGTGGCTCCATTGGTGGGAAACTACCAGTATAAAAACTCCTTCTACTGAAGCAGATTGGGGATCTCCTTTGAGAACTGCCTGCACATATGGAGATGTATGATTTTGCTATGATCATTGAACCAGGATGTATCACAAGCAGAACACAAGCCCAAGTCTTATGGGCCCCAAGTTGTCCCTCCATCCAATATACCACACTATCTCTCATCTACCTTTCATGTATCAACAAGAAATGTCTCCTCCCTTCACCTGACATTTCCCCAATTTGGAAAATTCTAATTAATTGACACAGTACATATTTTACTCAATCCTCAGTGACTCACAAAAGTAGAGCTAGAAAGAAGACAGAGGCTGAAATTCAAAAATGGGTAATAGTATTAATAGGAGTTTTTTATTACTATAGACATTATTTTAATAATTTCTTCATCCCTTTTTATCATGGCTACATACATAGGGTCAAAATAGTAGGGATTTTGCATCTTTTCCCTCAAAACTGTTCTTGAGCCCATGGAAATGGAGAGGCAACATGTGGTGGACATTGGCAAACTTGGGGTCATAAGATCATAGAGATAGACATGGAAGGGACCCCAGAAGATTAAACATTTTCTCCCATCAGAAGGAGAAACTGAGACCCAGAGAGACTGAATAACCAATTCAATGACCCACAGGTAGCACAGATCTGGGATCAGAATCCAGACCTTTCATCACAGTACCAGTTCTTCCCACTATCCATCTTCCTTCCTCCCTTCCTCCCTTCCTTCCTTCCTTCCTTCCTTCCTTCCTTCCTTCCTTCCTTCCTTCCTTCCTTCCTTCCTTCCTTCCTTCCTTTCTTCATTCCTTCCTTCCACTGGTAGATTAAACCTATATGCTCTTTGTGGCCCCATTTCTGTGGATAATTGAGGATTGACCTTACAATAGGTAAAGCACATGTTTTCTTGGTTGCTTAGAATTTTCCAAAGTTTTAAATGACCTTTTTATTCATTTCTGCAAAGACCAAGACAAGAAATTTCTTAGAGATACCTCTGGATGGGTGGGTGGGAAATAAATCAAAGAAAAATGAAGGGGGCTGCCCTTGAGATAGGACAACTGGAGTCTTGGGACACTGCTTGCATCTAAGTCCCCTATGATTCTATGATCTCTGAGGTGCTTTTCTGTGCTAAACGTATAATCAACCTATTCACTGAACGGTGTCCTTAAAATGAGGAGCTCCTCTAGTGTATTTAAGCATTTGTTCACAGACCATTAACTGCTTGGTGGGGAGGAAATAAAGACTCAAACAGCTCTGATGCCAGAATGTGAGCCATTTGGAAAACAGAACTCAATTGTGAAAATCTGTTTTATATTCAAATTTTTAGGAATTTATTTAGAGGTCAAAATCTTCCATAAATTTAAATAGGCCCATTTTGATCTTTGGTCTGAGTGGGTCCAACTTTAGGGTACATTCTATGTAGTCCAAAGATCTTTGACTCTAATTGCCCAAGAAATGAAGGACACATCTTTGTAGTTATCTCCTCAGCTGCCTATCATCTAAAGCTTCTTACTTTTCTAAAATATGGATAGCCATACCTTCTGCTGATTCAGAACCAGATGCATAAATGCCCGACCACACAGAGCCTGCACATTTGTAGGGTCAGTCTTGAGAATGGTGTTGAAGTCATAAATGGCTGTTTTCTTCTGGCCTAGATGTCCATAGCATCGGGCTCTGGCCAGGAGGGATTCCCTGGCCTGACTTCCTGGAAAAGAGAAGAAATTGATAGACAAGTTAGGCCACACTATGCCGGGAAACTAATGGGATGCCCATCAATTGGGCATTTAATATAAGGTGTAGTTGAGATATCCTTGAGTTAAATTGAGAGTGACCTATGAGTGCATTGGTAGGAACAAGCCACAAGTATATAATTTAGGGGTTATCTCTAAGATAGGAACCAATCTCTGTAAGTCCAGAGCCTGAGATAATGGGCCATGGGTTACATCTGAAACCTCCAAGTTTCATCACTACTAGTAAGGACTGAAATGCAGTATATTATGTAGGTTATCAATATCTTTCTTTAGTCTAATTCATGGAAGGCATCAGACATGATTACAGTTAATGTAACAGGAAGGGAGGAAGAAGGAAAGGGAAGAAGGAAGTTAGGAAAGAAGGAAGGAAAGGAAGGAGGGAGGAAAGGAGAGAGGGAGAAAAGAAGGAAAAATAAGGAGGGATAAAGTAAGGGAAGAAGGAAGGGAGAAGTAAGGGAAAGGAAGAAGGAAAAAGCAAAGAAGAAAGAAAGGAAAAAGGAAAAGAGTGAGGAGGAAGGAAAGAAGGAAGGGAGGAAAAGAGGGAGGAGAAAAGAAGGAAAGAGAAGGCAGGATGCAGAAAGAGAGAGAACAAAAAAGAGTGGGAGGGATATAGGCAGGGAGGGAATAAGAAAGAGGGAGGGAGGAAAGAAGGAAAGGAGGAAGAAAAGGAGGAAAAAAGGAAGGGAAATAGGAAGGAAAGGACAAAAGAAGGAAAGAAGGAAGAGTGGGAGTGAGGAAAAAAAGGAAAGAGAAAGAAAGGAAAGGAAGGGAGGACATGATTTGTAGTTCTAGAAATTCAGAAACAAGCCTGAGGAAGGAATTGAGCCAGTGTTTATATCAAGTGTTTATATGCAAGTAAATAACTTGTTTTAAAGCTTTGGGGAAACACTTTTGTTAAGTGGATTAGAGGTTTCCATTGAAATGACTGGCATTAGTTAAATATTTGGCAAAACTTTTGCTTCCCAGACATCAAGCAAAGTAAATTTTTTGTCCAGCTTTATTACTAATGACAAATTAGGTGATTTTAAGTTAATGCATTATATTGCACATGTACACCCGATAATGTTCACTAAGCACTCTGGCAAGGAAATCTTTTTATGTATTCATTTAAAATTATTTTTGTTTTTGTTTTTATATCACCTTTATTTCAAATTTCTCTTCCCTGTACCTTATTCAGAGAGGCATTTTTTATCTGCCAAGTTTTAAGAAAAAGAAAAAAAGCATCTCAATAAAATTAACCTACCACATAAGACTGATAGTATATGGAATATTGCATACTTGTAGTTCCCAACCTCTTAAAAGAAGGGAAGAGGGTACATGTAATTTGTTTTCTTTTCTTTGGGGAGAAGCTTGGCCGTTACAATGATAATGTTCATGCTCAGTGATATTTTGCCTTTTTTTGGGGGGGGAGATTTCCATTCTCATAATCACTATATATATTGTTTTCTTTGCCTCCCTTACTTCTCTCTGTATCAGCTAAAACAAATTTTCTAATATTTCTATGTACTTTCTTTCTTTCTTTCTTTTCTTTTCTTTTTTTAAATTTTTTTTAAACATTTGGGGTTAAGTGACTTGCCCGGGTACAGAGCTAGGAAGTCTGAGACCAGATTTAAACTCAGATCCTCCTGACTTCAGGGCTGATGCTCTATCCACTGCACCACCTAGTTGCCCCTCCTCTATGTATTCTTAATATTCATCATTTCTCATGGAATGATGAATATTTCATTTCCTTCGTATATGCAATTTATTTAGCCATTTCTAATGCTTTAGGCATTTACTCAGTTCCAATTTTCTTTCAGGAAAAGTGGTACTATGACTATTTTGCTAGATGTAGGGACATTTTTTTGTCTTTGACATCCTTGGTGTATTTACACTCAAAGATTAGGATCTCTGGATCAAAGGATATAATAATAACAACAATTTTATTTTCAGCTGTGTGACCCTGTCATTTCCTTTCCTAACTCATTTTGCAGATACAGAAACTAAGACAAACAGGGTTAAGTGATTTGCCCAGGGTCACACAGCTGGAAAGTGTCTGAGGTCAGATTTGAATTTAGAAATATGAGTCTTTTTGACTTCAAGACTGTCACACTCTATCCACTATAGTGCCACCTAGCTGCTGTATGTTTTGTGATAATTCTTTGGTTTAAGGGAGTTCCTCCTGGGATGATGTAGGGTGCACCTATTGACCCTTGCTCTCTACACCTGGGCCCACAGTATCATACTCCCCTAGCTCAGGTAGAGCTATCAACAGGCTAAGTCTTTGTCCCAGGCCCAAGTTCATGTCCAAGAACTATGGACCCTATAGAGATTATGGGGAAACAACTCTGTTATAAATTTGGGCATCAAGGATAATATGTAAAACAATGAAAATCAATTCAACACCAAGTTTTATTGGCAAAAAATAAGAAAGACTGGAAAAGGAGAGAAGGGGACCCATAATATCACTCATGTAAGGGTGCTGTGTTGGGGAGTACAGAGACACGGCTTAGTTGAGCTTCCTGTGGGAATACTGCGCTTCTGCAGGAATAAGGGGTGGGCTCCAGTGTTCTTCTCAAAGTAGGATATTTATATACTGATTTTTGGTGACTATGGGGACCTGACCTAATTGCCTTTCAGGACATGGGGCATGTGAGATTTTGGGGGGCACATGGATGCAGGGGAAAAAAAAACTGTTGGAAAGATATTATTTTTGGCACACAGCTGTATTAACCTCAAAAAAGTTGTTGCCAGGACTTTTTTATGGGTAGATTATGAGTTTATAGTCCCTCTTACAGGGACTTAAGAAGACCAGCAGACTTAGTTTTTTTTTTTGTTGTTTGTTTGTTTGTTTGTTTTTTTTCTGAGGCAATTGGGGTTAAGTGACTTGCCCAGGGTCACAGAGATAAGAAGTATTAAATGTCTGAGGCCAGATTTGAACTCAGGCCCTCCTGATTTCAGGGTTGGTGCTCTATCCAGTACACCAACTAGCTGCCCCAGATCTAATCTTATAACAAGGGCATCAATGCATTGGTTCTGTGATCTTTAGCTTCCTTTATGGTCACCAGGCCCAATCTGTATGGTGTATGGTATTAATACTATTCTCAATTTATTAACTTATTAACTTTTTTTGAGAGTCATCTTTGTGATTTAAATAGATTTATAGATTTCTTTGCTTCCAAGTGAGGGACCTGACAGCTTGGAGAGCTCATCCTAGCACACCTTGATAGACAGAGGGCAGGGCTTTGATTCAGGAAATCTTGGATATCAAATCTCTGAACTCCCTACCTCTATGATCCTGGGGTGGGAGAGGGGCACTTGCTTTTTTTCTACCAATCTCACTTTGTTCATCTATAAATAGGGCTAATGATTTCAGTAATACCTGCCTCACAAGGTTGCTATATACATCCAGCTCTTTACCAAGCTCTTTACTGGAAAATGCCATAGAAATGCTGGTTATTATTAGTCTCTCACTTTCTCCCTCTAAGTGACAATGGCAACTCACACAGGGGAAATAGAGTCTCAGACTTCTGTGACTGGCCTTAAAATGTCAGTTAGGATAACCAGAAGAGACGTCAGACCTTGAAAACATCTGGAAAGCAGCCCTGGCTTTGGAGGGGCCCGGAAATTTGGTGTCTGTCAGTGAAGGCCTTTGGAATTGGCCTTGATGGGCAAATCTCTAATCTCTGCAGAGCACAGATAACAAGCTACAAGGCCATTTACATAAAGAGAGCTGGTTTGTGATGTGCCATGTGGCTGGCATGCTAATGGGTCTGTCTCCAGCCTGCCTTCCCATCTCCTGTCTCTCTCCAATAAGTCAGATTTCTAAGACCCTGCATTCTCAGTAGGAGGAAGGGGTCTTTATCTTCAAGAAGTATTTATTAAACACATACTGGATACACAGAACTAGATATTGGAAGCACAAAGACTTTTTCTCTCAAGGGGAATAGAGTCTCTTGTGGGAAACAATATCCATACCATGAATTATTTACCTTTTCTGTGACCTGGACCCCTTTGGTAGTAGAGTGAAAACTAAGAAAACTCTCAGAATGATAATTGGTTGTCTATATTGTAATGGAAGGAAGTAGTAATTTTGCCAGTAGGGGAATGAAAATAAAGATATAATTTTTTCCCATGTAAATTTGTCATCCTGAAATATACCTATCAGGATCCCCCAGTTAAGACTCCTGATCTATACTGTTAAGTGAATAAATGCAGAGTGTATGTATGCTAAGTATGAGTCATGTAAATTAGGTGGAGCAGAAGTACTAATAACAGGGGTCTAGTAGACAAGGGGACTCCTGGGCTGAGCCCTATAGAGAGCTAGAAGAGCTGGGAAAAAGAGAGGGCATTTTCCCTATGTGGGATAGCCTGGGCAAAGGCTTGGAGACTGCTTCTGGATTGTCCTTTGCATCCCTCCAAGGAGTAAAGGGGCAGCTAGGTGGTGCAGTGGATAGAGCGCCAGGTGTGAAATCAGGAAAACCTAAGTTCAAATCAAGTCTCAGACATTTGTCTGTGTGTGACCCTGGGCAAATCAATTGATTCTACTTTCCTCAAAAAGAAATGGCAAGCCCCTTTGCCAAGAAAACCCCTAAATGAGTTTACAAAGAGTAAAAGACTGAAAAACAACTGAATAATTATGTGGAGGACAGCTCATTCCACTATTCTGGGGGAGAGAAATACTTACTCAATAAATGAAAACTGTTTAAAACCTTCAGCAGATTAATTCAAGTTGGCAAATACGTGAAAGTAACTACTATATACCAGTCACTATGTGAGGTACACTGAAGATAAAGCCCCTCTGATATCCTTATTTAGTCTGTACACAGGAATCATATGTGCATGTATTATCAATGAAGGGACAGAAGAGAATTCAGACATCCTCAGGCCCAGTCCCTTAATTTTACAGAGGAGAGAACTGATCCCTTGGAAGGTCTAGCTAGTGTGCATCTGAGGCTGAATTTGAACCCAAGTTTTCTTGAAGCCAGAACTGTTGCTCTGTTCACTGCTAGACCTTGTTCTAGTGTGGCCATGGCTAGAGTAGCATGTTTTATGCTGGCTACCACATTATTGGGAGGGTCACTGCTTAACTGGAGAGAGAAGGAGGAGGATGAGAAGCCTAGAAAATATGTTGTATTATGATTGGCTGAAGGACCAGAGAATGCTGAGTTCTGAGAAGAGGAGAGGGAAGGTGGGAAGGGAAAGGAGAGAGAAGAGAGGAGATGAGAAGAGAGAGGAGATGAGAAGGAAAAGGAAAAGGAGAGAAGAGAGGAGAAAAGAGGAGGAGAAGACAGGAGAGGGGAGGGAAGGAGATGAGAGGGGAAAGGAAGAGAGAGGAGGAGAGAAGAGAGAAGGGGAAGGGAGGGGAGGGGAGAAGAGAAGAAGAAAGAAGGGGAAAGTCGGGGAGGGAAGGAGAGAAGAAGAGAAAAGAGGAAGAGAAGGAAGGAGAGGATAGAAAAAGAGAGAAGGGATTGAGAAAGGAGAGGGAACAGGAGGGGAGAGAAAGGGAAGAGGAAAAAGCAACCAGGAGGATGAGGGACCATTTAAATCATGTTATATTAAGAACTGCTTAACCTGTAGAAGAGGAAGTGATGGTAGTGTGTATGTAAGATCTGCTAATTGAACCCCCATTTTTTCAGGGCTGTGATGTGGAAGAGGAATCAGCCTTGTCCAGCTTTGCCCCAGAAGGCTCATCAGTGGAAGTTTCAAAAAGGCAAATATAACCTTGACATGAAAACCTTGTAATTAAATCTATTCCCAACATGGGATGAGCTATACCAGATGTTAGTGAGTTTTCTATCTCTGGGAGTCTTCAATCAAGAGCTGGACGACCCCCTCCTAGAAATGCTAAAGAAGGTTTATTTGATAGATTTTTTTTCAGGTATGGGTTGCACCAGATGGTCACTGAGGATTTTCTAGTTATAGCAATCCTTTGACTGGGGAAGGTTTTGCGATGGAGATGGCTATTGTTCTAGGAATTATAACTGGAAAGATGCAGACAAGCAAGAAAGAAAAAAAAGGGTCCTAAGATGTAGAAGTAGAAAGATGGGCAGCAGGGAGAGCAGTGGGATTGAGGGGAGGGCTCATGTTCCAGAATCAGAGTTTTCAAGGGAGGAGGGGCAATAATGATCCCAAGCCAATCACCTCATTCAGGAAGAGTGGGAGAGGATATTAGAAAGAAGAAATACAGAGAAAAGGTTCCTTCCAGATGTTCTCTCTGCCTGCATCAGGAGCACATCTGGCATCCTATGTCCAATACCGAGCACTGACCTTCGGGAAGGTCATTCACAAGTCAGAGAGTCTCCAACCTAGGGAAAACATAGAAATAATGCTGTGTTCTACCAGGAGCTTAAGAACCACTGGAGACAGAATACGATGAAACGATAGTATTAAGTGTCTGGTGATTGCTTTCGGCCACATAGTGCCTCATCTAATATTTGACAGGAAGATGCTAATTGGCAGAGGAGGTTGAGCAGGCAGTCTAAGATCTTGTCTTTGGAGGAAAAAGACTAGCAGGCTGCTATTTATAAATAAAATCATACCCAAGAGGCCCTCTCCAGGTGACTAAGAATGGCCGACTTTGCTAGGTGGCTGGCAAGGGTGTACTGGAGACACACTACTGTTAAATGTTTTATATGTGAGCATTTATAGCTCAAAAATCAGCAAAGGCCATCAATTAGATATTGATTTATTGTTTTGGTAATTATCTTGACTTAAACAAGATGGGAAATATTATTAATGTACATATAACAAAAGTACATTGCACACACATTTTAATTCCTGGAAAGCTGGTTGTTAAATATGAATTAGCACATCACTATGAACTGATCACAGACAAAGGATGGAGGATCTCATTTCCAGCAGGTGTGGAGAGTTTGAAAACTGACTTTGGCTGAATTGAAGTACCTGAAGGCAATTGCTGAACCACTGTCAGCAATATTTGAAAAACTGTGATAGGGCAGATGCTGCTTAATCCTAGAGATTAAGATTGGGAGGGAGGGAGGAAGGACAGGTGAATGTTTAGGACTGAGAAGCAGATCGAAGAAAAAGAGGCAGATTTAACCAAAGACAAAGAAAAGGAGAGAGAAAAGAGAACCTGGAGCAGTCAAGTGGTGCAGTGGATAGAGCACCAGCCCTGAAGTTAGGAGGACCTGAGTCAGACATTCAACTCTTCCTAGCTGTGTGATCATGGTCAAGTCACTTAACCTCAATTGCCTCAGGGAAAAAAAAAGGAGAGAGAGAAAAGAGAACCCATTGATCCAGATGAACCAGATCCTTGGGTAATGAAAAAGTTAATAAGGATGACTAGTCAACCATAATTTGGAGGGGAAGAAAGGGAGAAGAAGAGAATTAGCATGTATATAAAAAGTGCAAAGCACTTTATAATTACTACCTCATTTAATCCCCACAACCCCGGGGATTAAATGATTACAATTTTATAGTGAAGGAAACTGAGGCAAAAGAGATTTTAAATAACTTGCCTAGAGTCACATAGCTAATAAATATTTAAGACTAGATTTGAACTCTAAGCACTGCACGACTATATATACTTGATCAGAGACTGGTCATACATCTAAGGAAGGACACTGACAAGCTGCATGGTATCCAGAAAAGGAAAACTAAGAGTTGTAAGACAATTGCCAATACAACACACACTTTTTAAGCTGTGTGCCAAAGCAATTAGTATTGTTTGGAGGAGAATATGACAGCTTCACTTAAGTATATGTAGGGCTGCAATGTGGTATGAAGGCTGCAGTGTGGCAGAGGGATGAACTTTGCTCTCTACTGGCCAAGATGATTGTTGTTTGTCCTTCTTTCTCATAGAGCAGCCCGGTGACATTAGGGAAGTGATAACATGACAAGCAAGTGAATTGGATTTAAGTGAGGGAGGGCTCAGCAAGGTCACTTTCTTCTCCAGAGCCATCTGCGTCTAGTGACCAGATATAGTTCAGGAGGACTGGGGATGGCCTTGGTGCAGTGGTCTTTAACAGGTCTCAGTTTGACTGAGGCAATGCCCAATCAGTGATTAAGGCAGAGAATGGCCTTTGTTACCTAGTTAAAAAATGTGTGTGTAAATATATGTGTATATACATACATACACATATCTCTCTCCTCCCCTCTCCTCTCCTCCCTCTCTCTCCTCTCTCTGTCCTCTTTCTCTCTCTCCTCTTTCCCTCTCTCTGTCTCTCTCTCTCTCATCTTCTCTGTCTGTCTGTCTGTCTCTGTCTCTGTCTCTGTCTTTGTCTCTCTCTCACAAAACCAGAAACAATTACTATTTACATTCACTCTGAGCCAATTATGGCCCAAACAATGACCAACGGGGGACTTGATCTGGGATCTTTTATTGACCAGTCAATGAGAGCCAGAGTGATTTGGGCTAAGAGAAGTAATAACAAGCAACTGGAAGGAGATATTTGCCAGGTAAGTTTAATAAAACTTTCTAACTGAGAAGTGTCCCAAAATGAAATTTGAAAGAAGTGGCCTTTTAAGGAAGTGAGTTCTCCAGACCTAGATTTCAATAAGAAACATGATCTAGGTGACCTGTA
Source organism: Myrmecobius fasciatus (assembly GCA_023553655.1). Taxonomy (NCBI): domain Eukaryota; kingdom Metazoa; phylum Chordata; class Mammalia; order Dasyuromorphia; family Myrmecobiidae; genus Myrmecobius; species Myrmecobius fasciatus. Next base: position 68,875 of record JAJPUD010006145.1, on the reverse strand, counting down.
AGATCTGTTTCTAGAATATTAAAATGTGAGGGATTGTCTTCTCCCTGGAACACATTTTATACATATCTGTGAATTGATTAATATCTCACATCATCTCCCCTTCACTTACATAGCCATCATCCTAGTGCAAGGTCTCATGCCCTCTCTTCCAAACTATTGTAGTAAACTCCTACTTGGTCACCCTGATTTCCACTCTCCCCCTCTAATCCATCACCCCATACACCTGCAAGTGCATATACATATGTCATATACTCATACACACATGTGTATACATATGTAGGTAAATATGTGTGTATACAAACACACACACATATATATGTATATGCAAGAATCTTCAAAATACAATACAGTTAAAAATACAACCTCATGAGTCTGATATGTAAAAGCCCTTCACAGTCTGGCTCCTGCAAAGATTTTCAGATTCATTTCCTGCTCTCTATCTTGTTCTCTTGCAAAGGCTGCCCCCACCCTTAATCCTGGAGTTAATTTGCTTTCCATGCCTTTCTCCAGCCTCCTTCAAAGCTCATTTCAGATGCTCCCCATTTTTGAAAGCATTTCCTGATCTGTTTCCCCTCACCTTACCATGCCATAAGCACTCACTGGGTAGAAAGGAAGCCTTCTGTGGGCAGGGATAGTTTAGTAACTTTGTCTTTGGATCCTCAGTGCCATATATAGAAAGCACTTAATCTGAGATCTAAGAACTGAATCTATGATCTACACAGTGTTTCCTGAGTAAGCTGACCAGTCTAGACAGTTAACACACCATCACCATCATCATCATCCCTATGGGCATCTATACAGAACTCCATGGCTTTCAAAACACCTTCTGATATTATTGATGTTATAATAATTCTTGGAGGTTGGTGCTCTTGTTCTCCCCTTTATACAGATGAGGAAAAGGTTAAGTGGCTTATCAAAAGTCACCCAGCCAGTCACCCAGTCAGTAATTTGAATTTGAATCTAAGACTTCCTGACTCCAATTGCAGAATTTAATCACTATTATACTTTACATAAAGGAAACATTACAGAAATGAACTGAGATGTCCAGTCTAGAGAAAAGGAAATGTGAGGAGAGGGGAACGATAGCTGCCTCTGAGTTTCTGAAGGGCTTTCTTGTTGATGTATATCAGACTTGTTTTGTTTGGTCTCAGAAGGGGAAACCAGGAACAAAGAGGAATAGCAGATCAAGGGAAAAAAATCAACTCCACCCTATAGGTCAATAGTTCTCAAACTTTTTGTTCTTAGGATTATTTCATATTCTCAAAAAATATGGAGGATCTCTTCCCTAGACTCCTTAAAAGAGTTGATATTTGTAGATGTGAGTCAGAAGATCTGACTCAAGAGGTGAGCTCAAATCTGACTTCTGATGCTACTTTTGTGATCTTGAGCATCTCACATAACTCCCCTGGGTCTCAGTTTCCTGATCTGTAACACAAAAGGTGTTGGGTTCAATGGCCTCTGAATTCCCTTCTACAGCTGGGATCTATTATCCCTTATAATGAAGAATATAAAACCAACACCAAAAATAGCCCTGTAATATAAATCAATTCTGAGCTCCCTTCCATCTCTGAATATATGAATTTTTAAAAATGTAAATGGTATCTCCTTCTGTTCCCCAAACAGGACACTAGCTTCTTAGGGTGACATTAAGGCAAGATGGATATTGAAGATGGAACAGGCTTAGTGAACAAAGCAATCTTCTCCTATCTGGATGATCATAGATGTACCTTCCACAGTCAAATCCCCAAATTTAAAAAAGTTCATGGCACTTAATAAATGCTTGTTGACTTAATTGTCCTCTGGAAGATGTCAAGTTGTCATTTTTTGGAAGAGGGTTAAATATGGTACTGATGTGTATATGATGAGATGATTATAATTAAATGAAAGGGATTATAGGGATATTGGCTTAAAGCTAAATATTTCAGTAGAGATAATATAGTACAAACTTTTAATAATGAAAAAGGTTCTAGGATAAAGTCTGAAATTTAAGAACAAGGATCAAACAAATTTAAACATCAATTGATTTTCTTTTGACCTTCTGGTGATAAAGGACTCGGTCAATTTTAAACCCATCTCTTATAATTCCAAATCCAGTGATTCTTCTACTACTACTACCTAAATGGTCCTCAATAGCTACAAATATGCTTTATTTCTGCAATTTTTGTACAATATTTTATTTTTTATTTATGTATTTATTAGAACCACACAAGGCTAAAACTGGAAGAGAATGCTAGAATTAGGTTCTGACAAAATGGAATGAGAACTAGTTACAAAAGGGAGTTGGTTTGGTGTGGGAATTGAGAAAATCAGAGTCTAGCTCATGAACACTGACTTCATCTTGTATCACCCTTGTATGATCCTCCATTTCGTTGTTTTCCTGCAAATCATCCATGGGCAGCTAGATGGTATAAGCCATCTATTGGTTGTTTTGGTTTGGTTTGGTTGTTTTTGTGTGTGAGGCAATTGGAATTAAGTGATTCACACAGCTAGGAAGTGTTAAGTGTCTGAGTCCCTATTGGAACTCAGTTTCTCCTGACTCCAGGATCCATACTCTACCCACTGTGTCATCTAGCTGCATCCTCTGTCTATTGTTTTATAAATGTTAAGGGATGCAATTAGTTAGCACCTCTCAATTATGGGAAAAATAAAGATCCTGAAACCTATTTGACCCTCTTCTCAGTCAATTGAAATTCCCTCTTCCTCCCTCCCAACTTGGAAAATTTCTAATCTTCTCCAATTAGAAAATCCACTTAGAAATTGAATTCCAACTGGAAATCAGATTACCTCCAATTAGAAATCAGATTACCTAATTTTGCCTTCTATTTTTTGGATTACTTTCTTTTAATTAATTGGTCTTATTTGATTAGTAATTTTTAATAACATTAAAATCTGTCTCACGTTGTATTCAGGTTCCTTGTAGTGACTGGAGAGTTTACTGGACCAATTTTTATGCCTTTTTATAATAATCTGGCTTCAGACACTTGCTCTGTGTGATCCTAAATGAGTCATTAATTTCTGTCTGCCTCAGCTTTTTTATCTTTCAGACAGTAATAAATAGTAACATGGTCTTCCCAGGCCATTATGTTACAAAGATCAAAAGGAAGTATAGTGGGAATGACCTGAGAAGGAAGCTTTCTCTTATGTCCAAAGGGTGAAACTGTTCAGACATGACCAATGTGTTTTGACTATACTTATCTATTTCAAGGAAAGGTTTTTATTTGGGAGGGACCAGAGACTGAAAGAATAGTGATAGAGGCACAAAAGAAAAGAAAAAAAAGAAGGATAAAAGACATTTAAAAATACCAAAAGAGGGAAGGAAATTGAGAAAGCAATGTAGATAAGGAATGAACATTTGGCACTATGTTAAATTTAATATATATTTTAATAGAAAATTATTGATATGTAAAGGATGATTTCCTATAAAAATATTCTTTTCCTGATATCTATATAGAGTGTTCCAAAAGTTTTAATGTACTTTTAAATTATTAAAATTAGTAAACTTTTTGGGACACCTAGCATACAGAAGGATTCATATTTGTGGGTGTTTTTCAAGTTGAAAGTTTAAAAAAAAGGAAAATTTTTGAAATAAACAAATTGCAAAATCCAGAGTTTATAAAAGGCTCCACAAACCATTAAGCCCTATGGAAATGAAAATAGGCAGCTGGCACAGTGGCTAGAAAGCCAGGTCTGAAGTCAGGAAGACCTGAGTTCAAATCTAGCTTCAGGCACCTCCTAGGTGAAATGATCCTAGGCAAGTCATTAATCCTGTTTATCTCAAGATTCCTCACCTATAAAATGATCTGGAGAAGGAAATGGTAAACCACTCCAGTATTATTGCCAAGAAAACCCCAAGTAAGGTCATGAGGACCAGACTAAATAATAACAACAAAGACAAATTATTATTATTATTTATTCTTTTCTGGAAGAGTACTGTCTTCAGGTTGGAGAATACAGTAAAAATGTACAAAAATCAAGACAGTTGCTGCCCTCAAGGAGCTTAAATTCAACTAGGGGAGGACTAAAACATAAAAATAGCTAATTAAATAAATGCAAGAGAATTTCAGAAGGTGGAGCCCCAAGTGAAGGCACCAGGAAAAGCTGCAGGGATAGTGGCTGGGCTGAGATTTTAAGATACAGAGCCTTTGGGACCTGGTGATGGTGGCAGGGAATGCCCTTTGTAGAGGGAAAGGTGGCAGAAGAAATGCTATTGAGCCAGACTGGCTGGAAATGATAGTGAAAGCCCACGAAGGGGGAATGAAGATGAGCTCTCTCCACCAGAGGGATGCAGCCAGACTGTACAGGGTTCCTAATTTTCATAATCTCATTTGTTTCTCCCGTAAAGCTCTTGTCATAACATTTACTCTACAAAAGACAATATTTTTAAGAGAACAAAATTCAACAGTACAGACCACCCAAGTTTTTTTCTCAATTAGCTCAGCAGGTGAATCTCCTGTATTCTGGGACTGATTCTGGAGATGTGGATTTAATAGTTCCACTGGAAAATGAAGAGGAGGCACTTGAGTCCATTCAAAGCATATTTATTAAGCACCTACTGTATGCAAGGAAAAAATACTAGGCAAAGGGCAAAGACAAAAATAAATTTCTGTTCTTAAGGGGCTCTTCTATAAAGATAGGGGAACAATATAATATGCAAAAAAACAAGTGTAAATTGAGGGATCAAAATCCATTTTCAGACTTTGTTCTACTTAGCCCTCAAATGGCCCAAAGGAGAGATGGGGAGTTTAAAAATAAAGGAAATTACACTTCGAAAGAATGGAGTCAAAGTAAGGAGAGAAAATCTGGTACCTTGACCCAGAACTCTACTACATAGGAGTAGAAAGGCTTCAGAACTGAGACCCAGAGGGAACAGAACAAGATGATTTCAGGATGAGGGTAATGGGGCAGATTATCCTGCCAGCCACATCAATAGCAAGGCCAAATATAAGGGGGCTGATCTGTTCTGTCCTGATTTGTCAATTGTCAGGATATGGACCTCCAGATAATACTGAGATATTGAAGAAAGAGAGGCCCAAGTCAAATACAAATTTGTAAGGTTAATTAGGTTGTTTGGGGGAGTTGTAAATAACTTCACATTTGCTTTCTTAATGGGGAGTCAGGCTGGGGAGTTCAAAGTTTTAATAACAAATTTTAATTGGAGGACTAGCAATCGGAGGGAGAGAGTATAAATATATGTGAAAACAAATTTATTTAAAAAGCCCAATAATGTTCACCTTAGGGATACATGGTAAGTTTATTTAAAAGCATTTAATATGCCAGTTAGACACAAGACAGCAGAAAAATATTATATAGGAAATAGGTGATTGGGAAATATGTGATCTGAATAACAAGCTGACCTCTTTCTGACTTCTTAAGCCCACAAAGTAAAGGGTAAAGCAGAAAAATAGCAAAGTCATATTTGTGTGTGTGTGTGTGTGTGTGTGTGTGTGTGTGTGTGTGTGTGTGTGTTGCTTTGAAGAAGAGTTTGCTCCATTCTGGGATTTCATCTTTCCTTCTCATGACTTTCATTTTGTGTTCAGTTTCTATCATTTAAAAAAGGGAGTGTTTAAAAGTGGGGGATAACTCTCCTTGCTGTATTAGGAGTATTTCCTGTGAAATCATGGGGTCCAGATGGTTCTTGGGAGATTGGAAGAGGGGAAGGGGAGTGAATGAGTGGGAAATGGGGTGGGTGAGCATATGGAAACTTTGCTATTCCTGGGCTCTCTTTGCAGCACACTCTCACCCTCTGCTGGTTAGTCTAATAGCTGCACTCCAAATAAAGAAATAAGTTTATAGGAGCATCACACCCAATTTTTGACAGATGTAAAGCTGAAAGGGAATCCATTATATTTCTGACAAATGGTTTTCTAGAGGTAACTCAGTCCAATTTTGTATAGCCCTAATTGTTAGGAAATTTTGCTTTCTTTCTACTAATATATATTTGTATATTATATATATGTGTGTGTGTATAATTAATAAGCATTTTCTTTTTCACACCTCCTTCCCCTTCCACTGAAAGCAAAATTATTTTAAAAAATCCTTGCAACAAATATGGATAGTCAAATAAAAGAAATCTCTGCATTGACCAAAGCTGTATGTTCAATTCTAAATATCGAGTGTTAAGAAGTTTCCTTTGATCTCAAGCCTGGATCTGTCTCTAAATGCTGCTCCTGATTCTGCCCTCTGGGTCCAGGCAGAATAAGTCAAGACCTCTATACCAGGGCTTCTTAAACTTTTACTACTTAAACTCTTTTCACCTGAACAATTTTTATACGACCTCAGAGATTTAGGTATAGAAAATAGTTATCTGAATAAAATATTTGCTGAAAATAAATCATAATTTTTTGACCCCCACATTCAGTTATGTGACTCCATTATAACCCATGATTTGGGAAGTTTTGCTATATATCAAAATCCTTCAAGGTCTTGTCTCTCCTTAATCTTCCCTTCTCCAGGCTAAATGTGCCCAGTTCCTCTGAGCAATCCTTCTAGGGCATAGATTTTTATTATGTTGGTTGCCTTTCTTTGGACCCTTTTTAGATTACTACTGTCTTTCCTCAAGATTGAGCCCCAGGATTGCAATGGAGTCACAATCAAGGTAGAGTGCAAATCTTCCTTTTGAAAGCCCTGTCCCCTTAATCACCCAATGGGTGGATGACCCATTACACTACTGTCTCATTCTGGGTTTGGCTCCCACAAAGGCACAGGAGAAAGAGCGTTGGGTCTAGCACTAGCTTTAAACCCTACCTATGATGCTTACTTGAGCAAGTATGACCATGAGCAAGTCATTTAATCTCATTGATCATCATGGATGTCTGGCCTGCTGGAAATACAGACATCCAAAGACTTAAGTTTGAATTTTAGCTCTGACACTAACTAGGAGAATGACCCTAGACAAACCACTTAAGTCCTCTGAACCTCAGTTTCCTCATCTCTAATCTAAGAACTAGATGCTCTTTTAGGACCCTTGCCACTCTAACACTGGGATCCCATCTTCCTCCAGACATACCTGAGGCAATGATGGCAAGAGAGAGGTAGGCAATGGCCTCCTTGGTATATGTGTCCCCCTGTTTATTCTTCAGGATTGTCACAGCCCTAGAATGGCAGTGAGTTTGTAGTAGCTTCCGGTCTTCTTCCCTGAAGATCTCCATGATTTGCTGGAGGCAGGAGGTGTCTCCAATCTGGATCACCTTCTTTATCAGCTAAATGGGATGGAAAAGCAAAAGGAGGGTTAACTTAAACAGGATCAGTTTGGAGAGTCTGATATACAGTCTTCTATAGCTCCCCATTACTTGTTGCAGAAAGTTTCATTTGTCAGTCAAGGCTGTCTAGTCTCTAGTCTCATCTCCATATTACACAGCATACCAGCTGGTGACTGGTAGGATGGGAAATCATGAGGGATATGCTGCATCCCTCATTCAAATGAAACCTTTAAGCAAACCTTTAAACCTCTTTTTTTTGGGGGGGGAGGGAAGCTATGATTGATGCAGGAATGCTTGTTTACAGCCAAGTTAACCAAAATGGATCAAAGGACCTAGATCTAGACCTGGAAGGACTCTCAGAGACTCAGAGGGCAGAGGACCTCAGAGGAAAGGTTCCCATTTTAGGATGGGCAAACTGAGGTCTAATGAGACTGAGTAACTTGTCCAAAGTCACATGAATAGGATAACAAGGTCACAGAACTTGAATTTGAAGGAACCTTATACATTATCTAGTCTAACTTCTCCCCTCTCATTTTACAGAGAAGGAAACTGAGGACTAGGGAAGCTAAGGGATTAGCTTAAAGACACTCAGAAATACAAATATGATGTGAAACGAGGTCTTTTGACTTTAGAACTAGTGACATTTTCCTTCTAGCTCTGAATTTCCAACTTTGATTCAGCTGGGTGGTTCAGTAGTTAGAAGCACCAGTCCTACTATCAGGAAAACCCAAGTCCAAATCTGGCCTCAGATTTATTACATTGGACACATTGAGTCAAAGGTGATGGGTTCTGCTGGACTTCAAAACTGGCAAAAGACACTTAGTAGCTTTGTGATCATAAGCAAGTCATTTAACCTCTGTGTGCTTCAGTTTCCTCATCTGTAAAATAGAAATAATAAAAGTATCTTCCTCTCAGAGTTGTGAAGATGGAACCTGATAATATCTATAAAGCATTTAGCACAAAAGAGGAGCTTAATAAAACTTCCTTTCCTTCCTTGTTACTCAGCTTCCTCTCTATCCTTCCCCCATTTTCTTTTCCCTACATGGGCCCAACTATGGAACATATTTTTCAAAAATGAAAACCTACAGAATATCAATTAACCAAGAAATTTCAGTTCACAAAATGGTTTTGTCTCAGGATTCCTGAACAGCCAGGTCCTCCAGAAAGACAACTCACTAATATTTGACAAAGCAACTTTTCGAGAATTTTGAGACTTGAGTTCTAGTCCTGATGTGTGACCTTGGATGAATCTTTTTGACCTCTCTGTGCCTCAGGTTTCTATTCTCTATGATTAGAGGTAAGGAGTGGGGCTCTCCAAGGCATGACCAACTTTGAGTCTAATTGCATGGTCTTAAAGCTTTCCCTTGTCTCCATTAACAGGCACATATGAACATAATTCCTGATTCTAATCTCAACCTCAAGCTCCAGGCTGGAAACCTTGGGGCAGGGAGTCCTCCTCCTCTTATGGATGTTCAATGGATTCCATTTCTTTCATTCACATAGGGCCATCCCTTCGAATCTTTAGAGATAACTCAATTACAGGACACTCTAAGGCTTCTAACCCTCAATTCAGGTGGTCAGAAACTTTTGGTTGCTCAGATGTAGGTAATGCTAATTAATTGATAATGAGAAAATATACTAATAATACTTTCTAGTGCTTATATATCACTTTAAGATTTGAAGAATATTTTAATAACCATCATCCTATCCTCACAAATAATCATTTTACAGTTCAGGAAAATGAGGTAGAGAGAGATTCTGTGTCTTGCCTAGGATCTTACAGTTAATAAGTGTCCAAGGCTGTATTTGAACTTCCTGATTGCAAGTCTAGCACCATCTTGAGGTCAAGACTAAATTAGTGGCAGAAAGTTACTGATTTGATTTAACCTAAAAGCACAGGTTTCCTGAATTATCATGGTCTAGGCTTTTTATCTCACATCACTCAGCTCTTGTGCTGTCTGGAACAAGGGTCATAATTTGTGAGCCAGAGTGTGGGTCTCAGAATATGGGCATCATAAGCCGATATTGAACAATTCTCCAAGCGTGGTCCACAGATTTCAAGACTCACGTCAATATTATTTTCATAATAATACTAAGATATTTGCTCATTAAAACATGCTGCTCTTTTCCAATTACATATGTGTGTAAGGCAGGATTTTGTTCACAGATTTTAACCAAAACAATATATCACAACAAATGAGATACAGAAGTAGATAGGAGAATCCAGATGTCTTTTAGTAAGACATGTCAAAGAGATTTATAAAAAAGATGTAAAACAGTATTGCTCTTTGCACTTTTTGGAGGGAGAAGTATAGTTTTTTTTTCCATACAAACCATGTTATTTATGTTAACATGTTTTATTTACTTATTTGAAATAAATATTTTTAAATTATCCATTTTAATTTCAAATATAGTAAATATTAACAGATAGAAGGTTTATGATTAAAATCTATTTTAGGTCCTCAGAAAGTTTTAATAGTATGAAAGGGCCTTGATTTGCAAAAAAAGTGTTAACAATGATCTTTCTTGCTAGTTTTTTTTGTTTTTTTGTTTTGGAAAACACAATTATTTTCCACAAAATATATTTTTTCATGTTAACATCTTTATTATTGTTATCTTAAATATTTTAGTAAATAATTTTTTACCAATTATCCATTTTAACTTCAACCAGAGTAAATATTGATAAATCTTACCCATATAAACAAAGCTTTTTGTAATCTTTAATAATTTTTAAGAGTGTAAAAGAGTTCTGAAACAAACAAGTTTGAGAATTACTGATTTAATAGCAAGAGTTTTGTAATGATGGGGACCAGGAACTGATGCCATCTTTGTAGAAAGGATGTACTGTGCATAAAACCACTATAGTATCTTTGCCAAGAAAACCCCAAATAGGTCACAAAGAGTGGGACACGACTGAATGTATCATATAAAGAACAACAGAATCATTTATGCCCTGGGACTTTTTCTTCAATACCTATTGAATTCTGGGCATCATGGTGTAAGAAAGATATTGAAATTTGGGAGAGGATTAGAGGAAGGAAATCAGGACAGTGAAGGACTTGGAGTCCATAGAATATGAAGATCATTTAGTCTGGGGAGATTTAGAGGCCATGCCATCTCTGGAGAAACATCACAGAGAATAACAGTAATAACTGGTATTTATATAGCACTTTAAGGCTTATGTAAATATTACACTTTACAAATATTGTCACATTTGATCCTCAAAACGACCTGGGAGATAGGGGCCCTTATTCTTATTTTGCAGATGAGGAAACTGAGGCAAATGTGGTTAAGTGACTTGCCTGGGGTCACACAGTCAGTAAGTGTCAGAAGCCACATTTGAACTTAGCTCTTTCTGACTCCAGGCCCAGGGTTTTGTATATACACACCCCCACCCCCACCACCCAATATATTTATATATGTATACATGTGTATAGAAACAGTCAAATATATATATATATGCATATACATATACATATAATTGTACAATACACATTTACATATATGTGAATGTGTATATACAAGATATGTGTATTTATTTCTATCTACCTATATATATACACACCTAAAACATGTGTTATATATATGTTAAATGTAGATAATACAAATCCTATATATTTATATGTGTATATATACACTTGTATGTATATCTATATATTCATATCTCTATAATACATCTATATAAATAGATGCATGCATATACATATATACACACATATCCACATGTATGTGTGTGTGTCCTGAGACCCTGAGTTAGTAAAGACTTAAGTTCAAATAAGATTTAGACATATGCTAGCTATGTGACATTTATGTCTTTCTCTCTGCTATCTATTTATCTATCTTTCTAGTTTATCTATTTATCCATCTTTCTAGTCTATCTATCTATATCTATCTATCTATCTATCTATTTTTCTAGTCTATCTATCTATCTTTCTAGTTTGTCTATCTATCCATCTTTCTAGTCTATCTATGTATATATCTATCTTGTCTGTCTATCTGTCCATCTAGTCATCCATTTGTCTATCTACAATACACATTATATACATATACATCCATATAAATGTGTCATATGTATGTTATGTGTTATGTGCAGACTACACAGATATCCTATATACATTTGCAGGCTTTCCTGGGGCAGATGGAATGGGGAAAATGACATCATTACTCAAACAATCCAAGTCCTCTTGTGGGACCTTTCCTGTGTTAGTAAGGCACACATGTGTTCTTTGTGGACAGATCCCTGTACCCAGTCTCTCCCCTGGACTGGACAGAGCTGGGGTCCCCTGAGGCAAAAATCACTTTGAGAACTAGAAGGGACCTTAGAATGTATCTTGTCCAATACCATTATCCAATTTTACTATGGGGGAAACTGAGGCTCAGAGAGGTTCAGAGCAGTTCCAGTATGTCACAGCATTGGAATGAGCAGCTGCATAAAGTGGGCTGCACATCTGGGGGACCTGCCAAAGAAGGCCAAGGTTTGAGGGCTTTTGGTCTCTGGAGGGCCAGGGCTAAGGCACATGAAGCTGATTCAGTGTCCCTGGCTCAAAATTGGTCTCTTTCAAGTCGGGTTACTGTGGGCTTTTCAATCACCCCTTCATCTGATGTTTGAAAATGACGTTGGATTTTAAAGAATTCTGAATTTTAAATCAGAATCGGTCAGCGATTCAGCATTTATTAAATGCTTGCTGTTTGCCAGGTATTGTGGGAAGCTCTGGAGATAGAAAGAAAGACAAAAACAGTCCCTGCCTGTAAGAACCTTCTGGTCGAATAGGGGAGACCCCTTGTAAGTAGCCAGGTACATAAAAAATATAGATACAGTAGATATAAGGTGGTCTGGGAAGGGGAGCACCAGCAGCTGGGACCAAGAAAAGTCTTCTGCAGTAAGTGGTGTCTTGAAGGAGGTCAAGCCAGGAAGTGTGGGTGGGATGTATGGGAAAAGGCAAAGGGAATGGCACCTCTGAAGTCCCTTCCCTCCCTAACACTGTGGGGCTGCGATCCTTTGGCACCAAATGCAGGGCTATTTTCCCTGACTCTGCCTCCTCCCTAAATACCAACGGAAGAAGAGATTTATCTAGTCCTATTTAACTAATGGGGAAACTGAGGCAGATAAAGAGTCTCAGTTTCTTAAAGCTACATCTTACTATCTGCTTTCCTTTAGACCTGATGTCCTATTTCCTTGTGCTTTTTTTCCCTTTGCCTTACCAGGTTGGCATCGTAGAAAAAGCCCTTCCGTAGCTGCAGCAGGGCCAGGCGGGCCAGGATTGGGGCCGTGTGGGAGCTCTTGGACAGTGCCACCAAGAGAGTCTTGTGTGCATCTTCGATACGGCCCATTTGGTAGAGGGCATCCGCACTCAGAAGCCTGGATATCTCATCACTTGAATCCAGCTCCATCAGCAGGGCTGCCAGCTGGTGTACCCCACAAGCATCCCTTGGAAAAGGGGATAAGAAGTCTAGATCAGTTACAGAGAGATCAGAACATCCCTTTTGAGGCTCCCTAGTCATCAGTAAGGTTTCCCTGCTCTACTGCCCACTACCTTCCTACCTGACAATGCCTTCTTCTGACACATACTAACTGGATGATCCTGGGCAACCTCTATGGTTATTAAATATTTATGGACTTAACCATATATTTAAATATTGAACTATGGGCAAATCTCTAATTCTAAGTTATAGATGAAATATCCATCTTCATAAAAGAGAGTGAGAGCGAGAGAGCGCAAGAGAGAGCCAGAGAGAGAAGGAGGCAGAGAGAATCATGCTGGAACTAATCCCTAATCTAATGAAATCACAGGTCTGTATTGTTTTAAGAGAGAATTTACCCTTACAACCTTGTCAGGGCAGAATGAGAAAATGATGGCCTGTTATTTTTTTTAATGAAATTTACAAGTCACAAAGCACTTTATGTCTATTTTCTCCTTTGACTTTCACAAAAACCTTGTGAGACTAGTAATATACGTAAAATCACTCCTATTTTAAAGATGAGAAATTAAGTGATTTGCCTAAAGCCTCATGGTTGACATGAGTAGTAAAGGGAGAAATTGAGGGCGCAGGCCTCTTGACTTAGAATTTCATGGGGTTTTACGTTTGGACCTTACAGAGCATCTAAATGAAGAAACAACATCCGAGAAGGTGAATGACTTGCCCAAGTGTTGGGGATAGGGTTTGAACCTAAGGACTCAAACTTCCAATGTGACTTGTAAATGTGCTTCCATCTCCTTGATAATTTTATAGGATTTAGAATTAGAAAGAACCTAGAATCATGTAAGCACTGAACCCGATGATATCCATGGTTTCTTCTAACTCTAGTTCTGGGGTCTTGCAACCATAATCAATCCACTGTTTCATTTTATGAGGAAAGAAAAGGTCTAGAGAGGAAATGACTTGCCTAGAGTTAAGAAGCTAATGATGATGATGATGATAAACATTTATAGGATTTGTTAAGGTTTGCAAAGCACTTTACTTATGTTTTCTCATTTGATTCTCACAATCAGCTTTCTGAGAGATAGCTGAGTCTGAGACATATCAAAGTAACTGATCCAGGGTAATGCATGTAGTAAATCATTGCAGGAGGATTTGAATTGAGGTCTTTTTGACTCAAAGCATGGCACTATGCTACCTCCCTAGGTTTTGAACTCAGGTCTTTTAAGTACAAATCTAGAATGATATCCCATATGCCTAAGATCTAAGTCAATCTAAAAGCTGTATAAAATGCAGGGCAGTAAAAACTGAAATTTACAACCTATTCGTAGTACAATAGATAGTAAGCTCCTTGAAGACAGGGATTGTCTTTTTGTCCCTAGCACTAAGAACAGTACCTAGCACATAGTAGGTACTTATATTTATTTATTGACTAACTCTTAGTTCTGCTTTTAATCTGTTAGGTGGCTATAAGGAAGATACAACTCCTTTGCCTCATATTGTTGTTTAGTCCTGTCTACTCTCTGTGACTCCCATTTCTTTCTTTTTCCTTTTTTAAATTAAAGCTTTTCATTTTCAAAACATATTGCAAGGATCATTTTTCAAGTGTTCTAAATCCCCCCCCCTTTCCCCCATCCCCTTCCCTATTTGACAAATAATTCAATATATGTTAAACGTGTGCAATTCTTCTATACATATGTGACCCTGATTCTTAACAAAGACGCTGGAGTGGTTTGCCATTTCCTTCTCCAACTTATTTTACAGAAGAGGAAACTGAGGCAGATGGGTTAAGTAACTTGCTAATCCAGCTAATAAGTAGATACTGGATATGTAGTATCTACTAGGGTGCTACTAGGGTAGTACTAGGGTACTAGAGGATAGTTTTGAACTCAGGAAGATTAATCTTCCAGACCCCGTGTTCTATGAATTATGGAGTTTAAAGGTTGGAAAAATACCTGCAGCCTTCAACTAAAAGGTGAGGCCCTTGAAAGAGGTCATTATTCTCAGTGATGGTGCCCCATATTGGTAAAGGGTAAGGGATGAGATTTGGGATTACCCCTCTTTGGCAGCAAGGCTGCCCTCCTCCTCTGTTGCCTTCTTCCAGCAGGTGCTGGTGCCGCCGTGGCTGGACTTGGGTTTATTCTGCAGCATTTTCTGCCCTTCCTCCTGCAGCACCTTCAGCAGCAGCCCCCGCTGATTCCACGGGATGTAGGACTTGACAGTGAAGACGGCTTCTTGCAGCCTCAACCTGGAGGCTGTGATGTAGTCCAGAGCGGCCAAGTACGGACTCCCAGCCAGGAGTCGCAGCAGCCCGCGCCCGCACAGGGCTCTCACGCAGCTCCCAGGATGGGGGGCCTCGTGCTCTATTACTGCCTGGAAGTCTTCCAGGGCTCGTCCGGCCTCCCCTGCGTGGAGGGTGCAGAAACCCCGAAGTGTGAGCAAGGTGCTGAGGTAGGTGGGGTGCTCGGACCGAAGAAGGCGATCGCAGAGGCCCAGGGCCGCTTGGCCGTCCCCGGACAGCAGCAGGCAGTCAATGAGCCGGATGCTCAGCTCCCGCTGTGCTCCTACGGGAGCCACATGGAGGAGGAAGCGCAGGGTGTGGATGATGGGAGGCAGCATCTCTATCCCCCCGTCGGCTCGGAGTTCCTCCCGAGTTCTCACTGCATTTCGGAACAGGGAAAAGTCCGTCTCCAATATCTCCTGGACCTGTGCTAGGATCTGATCAATGTCCCTGGATGAGAACACTTCCTCGAATTGCCTCTTAGCCAAGTCTGGATTCAGCCGGAAGGCTTCCTGGAGGTCCTGAAGCGCCTCCCGGCTATGGCAACCGAGGGAGAAAGAGGCTGCTGCTCGGATAACCAGCAGGATGGATGGACTCTCTCCTTAGGGAAAAGCAAGGTGAGCACAAGAGGGAAAGACAAGTCAGTATGATGTCCCAATGAATCATCTGTGTCTTTATTTAATTTACTTCCTCGAGTTATTGGTTGGGCAAAATGGACTCTTCTAAATCACAGTTAGAACCTTGGAGCTCAGTCTCATCATCTTAAAAGGAAAGGCCTTAGCTAGGGGCACCCAGGTATCAGTCATCAGGGGTAGACTTTAAACTCTGGTCATCTGCCCCCAAAGCTGGGGGTTTTTTCCCTACCTAACCCATGCTGCCTCCCTGACAGACTAGGGTGAGAAGAGTGGGCTCAGCCACTCCTTTTTCTTCTTTTTATGGTTTGATTTCCATGGAACTATCAGGTGCTCATTAAACCACATGGCTGCTAGGGGCTCTTTCCTAATCTGACATCCTATGACTCCATGATCAAACCGTCTACCTCAGGGATAATTTTTGACAGATATCAAAAACAATCCATCACAGTGCTCTGGTTTGGAAACAGGTGATGAGACCGGCTCACTCTCTGGGAAGCTGGGCGGCACATTTGCTGTCCTCAGTAAAGATCCTGAAGTGGTTTTCCATTTCACTCTCCAGCTCATTTTACAGAGGAGGAAACTGAGGCAAACAGGATTAAGTGACTTGCCCAGATTACACAGCTAGTAAGTATCTCAGATCTTTCTGCATCCACAGCTGTACTACTCAGCTGTCTCTCAGTTCTATCCTACAAAAGCCCAACAATATTCTCCCATTGAGGATGTAAGGACATGAATCATGGAGCAATATGATCCCATAGATGTGATTGGAAACTTTTCCAACCATATCTATGGGATCATATTGCTCCATGATTCCCACTGAATTCACCTAGTCCCCTACTATGTGCCAGGCAGGCACTGTATGCTAAGTACTTTGTAATTATTATCTCATTTGATCCTCACAACAGCCATAACAGGTGGTGTTGTTATGATTGCCATTTTACAATTGAAGAAACTGAGGCACACAGGGAGATAGACTTGCCCAGGGTCATACAGCTAGTCAGTGTTTAAAGATGGATTAAAACTTCATAACTGGGGCTTAATAAATGCTCGACTGACTCCCCTTGAATCTGGCACTCAATCTCCCACTTCCATGCCTTTGTACTGGTGGTCCTCCACGTCCAGAATGCTCTGCCATCTTACCTCCATCTTCTGTCTCCCTTCCAGACCCAGTTCAAACTCCACTTTCTGCAGAAGACCTTCCCTGACTGGAATATGACCACTAACCTGCCTCTTTAAGTGGCTAAAGTTAAGGTTTTCTTTTATTTTCATGGGTAATGACTTAAAAACTGTCTACTAGTACCTTGGAGTTTGCCACCCGTTGAGGCTGATTCAAGGGCCTGGCTGCACATGGCCATGGACTCCTCCAATCTGCCTGTCCTAAGCAGGGACAGGGCCTGGGTGGAGGCTGCCTGTGTCTCCCTGGGGGCCAGGGCGGCTAGGAAGCGGTGGCAGTCACCGACCCACTGGCCTCCATCTGCCTTGTTGGGCTCCAGGAGGTAATCCTGGCAGGCTCTGATGAGCAGGGGGAGCTGGTCCTGTTGGTGAGAGCAGATAAAGCCCAGAGTTTGTTGGGCATGTACGACAAAAGCCTGGAGGTACTCGATCACGCCATCGCCCGCTTTAGTCCCAGACAGGATCCAGGCCAGACCTCGCATGAGCCGCAGCTCCAGGGATCCTGCGGCGTGGCCGTCCAGAAGGGTGTTACATCTCCTGGCCACCTCCTCGTGGCGTCCCTGCACCATCAGGGCGGTCAGTCTGTAGAGGGAGGCGGCCAGGTTGTGGGGCTGGAGGGCACTGAGGAAGGCGGCAGCCAGGGTCACAGTGAGGGAGACCACGGCCATTCCATCCCAATGGATAGAGGGGATCTGGGCTTCTCCCCGGCACCAGGCCTCCAGCATGGAGACCACCTGTCCAGTCTGCTCCTGGCTCAGTGACTGCTGTGCCCTCTGCACCACTGAGGACGGGTGGCAGCTGAACGCGGCCAGGTAGAAGGCAGTGGCCAGGGGGAGCTCATCCAGGGTCAAGTGCCGGTCTCCCTCCTGGCACAAACGAACGGTGAGCTCCTGAGCTGACATCCCTCGTGGACCTCCTATGGTCACATGTGTTCCTTACCCTAGGTGAGCACCTGTAGAATGGACAGTAGAGTGGTCAGTACCGAAGTGTGGCACTGGGCCTTCAGCTGGGCTGTGTTCCTCAGTCCAGACCTCCCACAATGCCCCCTGCCAACATTCCCCAACTAACACTCCCCTCTAAAGCCTCCTCAATGTATAAAGAGACCCTGGGTTTGTGAAGGCAATAAGCCTGTTGTTAGTTAGAAGCTGTGGCCCCAAAGTGGAATACTCCCTCCCAAGGGAGGGAGTGGGATCCCCCTAATTACAAGTGTTCAGGAATAAGTCAGGTGACCTCTTGTCTGGGGACCTCAGAGGCCACAGGATCTAACCCCCTCACTTTACAGATGGGGAAACTGAGGCCCAAGAAACCTAAGATCCAAAGTCACACAATAGAATTCTTATTCAGGGACAGGTTAGAGTCAGTGGCTTCTGACATCCATCTCCAAGGTTTGCTGAGCACAGGTCTGATGGATCTTATCTGAGGACCAACTCATCCTCATCTCAGCTGTGAGACTATGGACTTTTTAGCCCTAGAAACTCTAAATTGATGGTGTTGTGATCCTACTATCCTGCCCTGTCATTTTACAGAAGAGAACTGGAACACTGTCTGCTAAAAGATGGGGGGAAGCTGGGAATTTCATCCAGGAGAAAGCATCCACACTGGTCACATCATTGACTGACTTTTCAGAACAAATTTGTGAAACGAAGGAAATGATGGACTCTCATGGACTCAATGAGTGAATGCAGCAGATGTAACAGCCTGAGACTAGATGCTCAGAGATCCAAGGTCCTGAGGCTTCTTGGATCATTTTATAGATAAAATACATCTGATGATGCAAGGGTCATGATCCCCATCTTAGAAGAACTAAATAATTTATTTGATATCACACAACAAAGTAACTTTCCTGTCCTCTCCTCTCCCCTCCCCTTTTCTTCCCTCTTCTTTTCCTCTCCCTTTTCCTCCCCTTCCCCTTATTTATCCTCCCCTTCTTCCTTCCTCTCCCCTCTCCTCTTCTTTCCTCCCTTCCTATCCCCTTCCCTGCCCACCTTTCTTGTCCCCTTCTTTTCCCTCCCCTCTCCCTCCCTCCTTTCCACTTCCCTCTTCTCCCCTTTTCCCCCTCCCCTCCCCCCTTTTCTCTTCCCTTCCCCTCTTTTCCCCTCCCCTCCTTTCTTTTCCCTTCTCCTCCCCTTCCCTCCCACCTCCTCTCCCTTTCCCTCTTTTCCTCTTCCCTCTCTTCCCCTCCTCTTTTTCCTTTCCTTGCTTCCCTTTCCCTCCTTCACTAGGATTACTGTATCAAATGAGATAATAACACAGTACCTGGAACATTATAGGTATTATACAAATATATGTTTATTCCCTTCCCTTTACTTCCCCTCTGAAATTCAGAACTCTGAGCTCAAGAGATTCACTCACCAGCCTCAGCATCTCCACGCCACAAGCATATGTCTTTGTGCTGCTCTCACACAATTGGTATCAGAAGCAGAATCTGAACTCGTCTAGTTTTATTTTTCCTACTACCTTTCAATTCTTTAACTGACTATCCCACTTGAGTACAACTTGAAAGAGTCTGAGCTTAAAGGGACATAGAATAATTGGAAGTGGAGAGGGAAATTCAAGAAAACCCCCTGGATAAAGAGGAAGGAGATTTTTTCTTTCTGCAATAGAAAGGTAAGGGTGGGCGTCTGGGGTCTAGGGAGAGACCTGTGGATTTCACTGATATATTCTCTTTACTAAGGAATGAATTAATAAACAAAAAATAATCAGTTATCAAATGCTTATTATGTGGCAGGCACTGAGCTATGTACTGAGGACATAACTACAAAAAAAGACAGTATCTGTCCTCAAAGAGTTTATATTCTAATAAGGAAAGATGATTACATATAAATAACTCTTTTATAACTTCAGTCAGAGATTGTCATATGTCCATGGTTCACAATTAGTTTGCTTGTCAGAGAGGGCCCAGAGCTTCCTGATTGTGAAACTGTTTCATTATATATTTCATTATATATTACACCACACTGCCTTTTTCATAAAATTAGAGAGGTAACGCTGGAAAAGACTTGGAAGGCTATCTGTTCAAGCCCCTTCCTCAAAGGAAGAAGAAAGAAAAAAAGAGTTACACAATAACTTTATTACATGTTTAAAAGTAACAGCAACTTATACATAATAGATTTGCAGCTTCATGTATAATCATATTTTTTCTATTCTTTTGTGTTATAGAAATGCTTATTTTATTTCTTAAATTCAGAACAAAACAAAGGTTTTTTTTTTAATAAAAAAGAGAATAGGTTCAAATAAAATTTTCAGAATCATAAAAAACCAGGTCCAGAGATTTGGATGATCATTCCAAGAGCACAAAGCTAATAAAGCTCAGATTTTGATTTTGCCACTTTCTGCTTATGGGAGTGTGAGTTGATCATTTACTCTCTGGGCTCAAGCCCTGATCTGGAAAACAAGGAGGTTGAGCTAGTTGACCTCAAAGGTGCCTTTAATATCTCAATTCATTCTTGCCATCGAGCCACTCTCCCCACAGGAAACTTGGACTCTGATGCAGCTCCCCACTTGCTTTGCTATTATTTAATTAAAAATTAAAAAGTATAAAATGTAAAATAGTTATCTATCCACGCCACTTTTCTATTCTTTTGCACACAACACACAATTAGTCTTAACTGAATTGGAGTGATCAAAATGAGTCATTAACAATTGTTACTCACAGTTCCTAGTTGTTGTTGTTGTATTTTATAAGAGATTCTAAGAGGTTAGGTCCAGCTTCCAGTTTCCAGGTCTGATAGGAAAAGTACTGGCCAGACACCACTGACCTGCACACCACACCCTTCAAATTAGCCCTGCCCAAGGCAGGTCCATGGAAACTGTGACTCCCACCTCCATGAGAAGGTTGGACAATAAACATTTACTTTAGGAGAGGCTTTCCATTAGCTTTGGAGTGGGAGATGGGCTTGAGCCCCTCCGCTGATTGGCTTGTGCCCTGGTCTCTTGGGGCTGGGACTGGAAAGGTGGTGGAATAGGGATGGATGGGTGGATGGAACCACCAAAGAGCCATTGATGGATGCCAGGGACCTCAGAGATAATCTTGTCCAGTCATTAGCTGAGTTAGAATCCCAATTCCAACAGCCATCAGGCAGCCTCAGGTTTCCCAAAGAACAAGGCAAGGTAGAGAGTCTGCCATCTCACTTAGGAAGAAGGGAAAGGTCTCCCTGCAGAATGGTCTCTCTTTGAGGGAATGGAACCTGGGATTTCAGGAAGATTCATAAAATCTTGGGTCTCTGCAGATCTTTTTTTTTTTCCCCATTAATGCTTTTTATTTTCAAATCATATGTATGGGTAATTCTCTGCAGATCTTAAAGGCACTGAAATATCCTTGCTTTTCTAGGCCAGGCTTCTCTGTGGCTCCCTTCCTGTGGTCACCTCTTGTCCCAGGCCAGCCCAGAGCACTCCAGCCCAGGTCAGCTCAGTTTAGCCCAGAGTATCCTAGCCCAGCTCAGCATACTGCAGCTTAGAGTACCCCAACCCAATCCAATTAAGTCCAATTAAGCCCAGTGTGGCTCAGTGTACCCCAATCTAGCTCAGTTTTGCCAAACATATTACATCTCAACCCAGCCATACCACAACTCAGCCCAACATACCCCAATACAGCCCAGATCAGTGTACCCCAATCCAGCCAAGCACAGAGCATCACAACCCAGCCATACTACAATTTAGCCATCCTGGCTCAGTGTACCCCAATGGAACTCAGTCTTGCCAGGCACAGGCTGTACCACAACTCAGCCCAGTGTAC
>JAJPUD010006145.1:0-47424 GCA_023553655.1 Myrmecobius fasciatus | reverse complement strand
CTCAGTCTTGCCAGGCACAGGCTGTACCACAACTCAGCCCAGTGTACCCCAATGCAGCCTGGATCAGTGTACCCCAATCCAGCTCCGTCTTGCCAGCCACAGGCTGTACCACAACTCAGCCCAGTGTACTCCAACCCAGCCTGGATCAGTGTACCCCAATTCAGCTCAGTCTTGCCAGCCACAGGCTGTACGGCAACTCAGCCCAATGTACCCCAACCCAGCCTGGATCAGTGTACCCCAATCCAGCTCAGCCTTTCTAGGCATAGAGTATCTCAACCCAGCCATACTACAACTCAGCCCAGCGTACCCCTGTTCAGTGAACCCCTATGCAACATACAATGCAGTACCTGTGCTGCCTAAGCATTCACGTCCGGGGCGGGGCCAGAGAGGAGGGAGGGGGTTCCGTGGGTCCGGTGCTAAGAAGTAGGTCGCAGTCTGTGCGTCCGGAGGGGCCGGAGGAAGGCTGCACCCTCCGCCCCTCCTAGCCTGCCTGCCCGGGAGCTGTCCCTCCACGTGGTATGTTTCCCGGGAGATCATCAACAGAGCCGTAGCTTAGCCCAGCCCTTATTGGCTGCAAGCCGGGCCCCATCCCTGGGGGCATCCTCACTCTGCCCAGAGCACCCTATCCACGCCACCCACGCCCATGGCGTCTAAAGCGGGGCTCCAGAGCTTCCCCAGTCCCTTCCCTCCAGGACTTTCCAACCCCAGTGACCCGGCCCAAGAAAGCAGACCAGCACGTTCCTGGTGACTAAGGACCTCTCCAAGCAGCTCCAGGATTTGAAAAGTCTCCTGTCTGCGGGTGCTTTCACCCCCAAGAGGACCCAGCAAAGCAGCCCAGCACCCCGGGAGGGAACCGTCCCACTGCCTGGGAAAAAGACGTCACTTAATGGGAATCGAACCCCTGTCACTAAGGACTGGGACAGTCCCAACTTCGTAGATCTCGTTGCTCATCTGTAAAAACAGAGAGGTGTGACTTGTGATGATGATTAAAGAGCCTTTCCAATTTGAAATCTCTATATGAGCTCATAAAACTTCACCTGGATCAGAATTTCTTCGTCATCCTTAGGCAATGGCCATTGGTTTAAACTAAGTCTATAGAGAAGGGGTCCCACTCCCTGTGGAGGGAGCCCCTACCCCCTTAGGACAACTTCAGTGATTAGTGAGTTTGGCTTCTGCCAGGATTAGATTTGTCTTGGGGACCTCCACCTGCTCCTCCTAGTGCTACCTTAGGGGCCAAGAACACACTAAATAATTCTCTGTATTGCACAACCCTTAACCCACAGGAAAATAGCTATAATCCCTTCTCCCAGGTCTCTCTCTCTCTCTCTCTCTGTCTCTCTCTGTCTCTCTGTCTCTCTCTCTCTCTCTCTCTCTCTCTCTCTCTCTCTTTCTCTCCCTCCCTCCCTCTCTTTCTCTCCCTCCCTCCCTCTCTTCTCTTCTCCTTCTCTCTCTCTGTCTCGCTCTCTTCTTCTTCTTCTTCTTCTCTCTCTCTGTCTCACATACACATTCACTCAATTTTCTCTTTTCTTTTCAGTTTAAATAATTCTCAAATGACATGGAGTCAAGGATCTTCATCATCCTAGTCAACTTCCCTCTCCCCCCTCAACTCTCCAGTTGATCCTAAAATGAAATGGTTGGGACTCAACACAATCCTCCAGTCATGATTGTTCAGAAAGGGCAGAAGGCAGTGGGTCTCTATCTCTGTAGTTCTCTGTGCCATACCTCTTAGTGTAACAGACAATCCTCTTGCCTTCCTTGGCTGCCATATCTTACTTAGCTTGAGTTTGCAGTTCACTAAACTCCCTAGATTTTTTCCCCTTCAATTGATTTTCTTTCTTTTTGCTAGTGAAACTAAATTTTTTTTAATTAAATTTTTTTTCAAGCAAGGAAAATCCACCTTCTTTTTCTTCTACACCAATCCCTGCCATCTCGTTAAAAAAGAAAGATAAACAAAATCCCTGTTACACTGTCAAGCAAAATAAATCCTTTAATTAATTATGTTAAAAAAACCCACCTCATTCTGCCCAGTTAATCTTTATCAGAAAGTTGGTAGCAAATTTGATCAGGAGTCCTCTGAAACAGTGCTTGGTCATTATGTTGAACAGAGGTCCTAAGCTTTTCAAAATAGTTAATCTGTACAGTGTTGTTATTGTATAAATTGTTCTTTGGTTCTGTTGACTTCATTTTGCATCAGTGCATATGCCTTCAAGATTTTTTTAAATCATCCCCTTCATCATCATCACCGTTATTTACAGCAAAACAATATTCCACCTGATAATACCCCATTAATTTCTAATTCTTTGCTATCACCAAAAAGAGCTGCTACAAATATTTTTGTACATATGAATCCTTTTTTCTCTTTTAATCTGTTTGGAAGCATAGACTTAGTAGTGGTATTCCCTGGGTCAAGAGGTATAAACAGTTTAATAAGTTTTGGAATATTGTTCCAACTTACTTTCCAGAATGGCTGGACCAGTTCAGAATTTCACCAATAATGCATTAATATATTTGTTTTCCCATAGCTCCTCCAGGATTTGTCATTTGTTTTTTTTTCCCCCAATGCTGTCCATCTATGGATGTGGGGTAGAACCTCATGTTTTTTAAAGTTCATTTCTCTAGTTATAAGTGACTGTGAGCATTTTTTCCTATGAGTAATTGTGGTATCTATTTCTTCCTCTAAAAATTATGTGTTTATGTCCTTTGAATATTTATCAATTGGTGAGGGTGATGGTTGTTCAATAATTTCAGTCATGTCCAACTCTTTGTGGTTCAATTTGGTTTTCTCTCTTGCTCTCTCTCTCTCTCTCTCTCTCTCTCTCTCTCTCTCTCTCTCTCTCGGTCTCTCAGCAAAGATACTAGAATGCTTTGTCATCTTCTTCTCCAGCTTATTTTTCAGATGGAGGAACTGAGGCAGACAGGGTTAAGTGACTTAAGTGACTTACCTAGGGTCACCTAATTAATAAGTATCTGAGGCCAGATTTGAACTCAGGAAGATGAGTCTTCCTGACTTCAGGCCCTATCCATTATACCAAGAATAGTTCTTATTCTTATAAATTTTAATCCCTTCTCTCTAAGTCTTAGAAGGGAGACCTTTATTAGAGAGGGTTACTACAAGGATCCTCACCACCATCATTTATTTTCTCTTCTAATTTTAGCTGCATTGGTTTTTTACCTTTTGTGTCATAAAAATCATTCATTTTATCTTCTCTCTATCCCTTATTTGGTCATGGATTCTTGCCTTATACATATATCTAAAAAGTAAATTTCTCCCTTGCTTTTCTAATTTCCATATGATGCTACTTTTCATGTCTAAAACATGTTTATCCTGTCATATGCTGTTAGATGCTGGTCTGTTACCTAGTGTCTGTCCAATTGATTTCCAGATTTCCCATCAGTTGTTGCTGAATAGTGAATTCTCAACTAAATAGAATTGTGGTTTCATAAAACACTAAGTGATTTCTCTTTTGGTTAAACTGTTTTTAAAAATTTGTGTGACACTAGACATGTATAACAGATTTATTCCTCTGGATCTCAGCTTCTTCATCTACAAAATGTGGAACTGGATGGTCCAGGTCTGCATTCTCCTTCCCTGGGATGGGTTTTTTATTTTTGTTCTTAGGATATTTTTCTCATTTAAAAATGAATGGAACAAAGGAAATAAACAAGCACGTATTAAGTACTTACTACAGACCAGGAACTTTAAAATGTTTATATCATTTGAGCTTCATAGCAGCCCTGATGGTATCATGCCTTCCATTTTATAGTTGAGGAAACTAGGCAGACGTCAAATGGCATACTTCAGGTCACACAGATAGTAAATAGATGAGACAGGATTTGAACTTAGGTCTTTCTGATTTAAACCCATGGATCAATCTGCTGAACCATCTGGTTGCCTTGAGAATAAGGGCTTTCTTTGTTATACTTTACACTTAGTATAGGGTCTGGCACATGGCAGGAGCTTAATAAATACCTGTTCACTTGAGTTGTGCTTTTGTTTTGTTTGTTTTTGACAGTCAGGGCTAAGTGACTTGTCCAGGGTTGCACAGCTAGGATGTGGTAAGCGTCTAGGTCAGGTTTGGATTCAGATCCTCCTGACTGCAGGGGGCCAGTGCTCTATCCACTGCACCACCTAGGGGCTCCGTATCGGCTTGACTTCTCATGGAACTCTTGCTTCTCTACAAGCTTGAAGACTATTTCAATCAAATTATAAGGTACAATGGTAAGGATGAAAGAGCTGAAGTCAAATGAACTAGACTGAATCCTGGCTTTTCTGATTACTAGCTGTGTGGCTTTGAACAAGTCATCTCAACTTTTTCATCTAGAAATGAGTCTGACCTTTGAGGACACTTGTAGCTCTCCATCTATGGCCCGGTTATTCTTTGTTGTCTGACCAGAACATCTCACAGACTCTGAAGACAACCCCCAAAGCACAAGTTCAAGGATGAATCATGGCCATTTCTCCTGTCACCCACAGAGCTGTAACTAAGGTGGGGGGTGGCTGAGGTCTTTCCTCAGGAATTGGCCTTTCCTCCTAGAAACTCTATCCCTGTGAATCAGTCCTCCATCAGCCCCTAAGAGAAAACAGATCTCAGAAAATGGCAAGAAAGTCGTGTTGATGGGCTGTTGGTTTTCAGAAGAAAAGGGAAAGAAATTGGGTTTTTCCCTCTTGTTACAGGTAAGATCATTTTGCACAATTTAACCCCAAGAATTGCGATTCCTAGTCCAGCTTCACAAGCTAAGATATCCCAGTATCATAAATTTGTAAACAGAAAGAACTTTGGAGGTTATCTAGGTCAGCTCTTTTATTTTACTGATGAAAAAAAAAACAGATGTGGGGTGAGGGAAAAAGATTATGAAGGTCATGTGGTAAATGGCAAAACCAAACTTCAAGCAGTTCAGATCCTTGTTTCACTCCATCTCACTGCCTCATTCCATTCCTCCTGAGTCCTAATCCCTTCCTGCCTAAACCATACAATAATGTCTTAATTAATCTCCATGCTTTCTGTTTCTTTAATCCATCCTTCATACAGCTGCCAGCATATTCTTCCTAATCAGTTCCTGTGTGAACATGTCATTCTGTACTTCAAGAAGTTTCAGGGGCTCCCTATTACCCCTAGGATAAAATCTACCCTCCTTAAAGAGCTTCACATTTTAAAGGGAAATGTGATTTTTGATTTCTTTCCTGATATAATCCTACCTTCCCTTAATATTTGGGTGGAACTACTCCTAAAGAATAATCTACACTCTTCCCTCTCCCAAGGCAGGGAGTGTTTTCAAATAGCAAAGAGACTACATATGGAGTCAGAGGACCTGGGTTTGAATCCCACCTTGGCCCTTTACTATCTGTGTGACATTAGGCAAGTCCTTTTCCCTTATGATATCTGTAACATAAAAAATAGAGATGAGTTAATTTCTAAAGTTCCGTCTGGTTCTAAAGGGGAACGGGGGTGGGGAAGAGAACATAATACTAGTCTGGCCCCTGGAGAGTCTTCTATAGATTGGTCAATAGACAGAGTGCTAGAGCTAGAGTTTGGAAGTACCAGGTTTAAGTCTAGTCTCAGACAATTACTAACTCTCTGATTACAGGTCCTCCAGGGCAGCTAGGTGGCACCATAGTGGATTAGAATATTGGGCTTGGAGTCAGGAGGACTCATCTTTCTGAGTTCAAATCTGACCTCAAACACTGGCTGTGTGACCCTGGGCAAGTCACTTAATCTTGCTTGCCTCAGTTTCCTCCTCTTTAAAATGAGCTGCCGTGGAAATGGCAAAGCACTGCAGTATCTCTGTCGAGAAAATCCCAACTGGAGACATGAAGTATTGGATACAACTGAAATGACTGAACAGCAACACAGGCCTCTAGAACTTAAGTGTGGTACCTGACACATAGTAGGTGCTTAATAAATATGATAGCTTGATTAATGCAGCTTGAATAAGTCATCTTACCTCTTTCTCTCTCAGGTTCTTCAACTGTAAATGGGGAATGGAAAAACAGCTACTTCCCAGGGTTATTGTGAAAATCAAATGAAATAATAATTGTAAAGTGCTTAGCACAGTTTTCACACACAGTGGGTGTTTAATAAATGCTTGTTCTCTTCCTCTTTCTCTTTCCTCCTATATGTTTGACCTTGGCCTCAGGAACTTGAATTCCAGCAGCATGAATCATGAGCCTATCCCTGACAGAAGCACAGACTTCTCTCTGGCCCCAGACTCTTGGGTTATAGCCTGGCCCTCTTTCTCAGCTCTGTTGCCACAAATAGAGTTGTCTTTCTCCCTCTGCCCTTCCCCTCTGTGCCTCAGTACGATTGATGAAGTTTGTGACAGTTTATTAAGAGATTTCCCATTACTTTGCTTTGATTACTTTCATTTTAATTACCCTAATTAGCCACCAGGCTATAATTGAGAGGGGCTGTCACCGCCGACCATAGGAGATATTGTCAGAAAAGGGGGGTTTCAGCTCAGAGTGGAGCCATTCCACATTAGAAATCACATTAGGCAGAGCCAGGCTGATCAAACATCGCACGCCTGGCCTCTGGGGCTGCCATGCCAGGAGGGCCCGCGGGTGCCAGCCAAATGAGCCTGGCAGTCTCAGTGGATCCAGAGCCTGTGACACAGACTCATTACCCCTCTCTCACCATGAGTCTGTCAAGCAGCCCTGTCACAGAAGCCCGGAGGACATAGAAATATGATGCTTTTTGAGAATGTGTAACCCTCACATAGTCCTTCGAAACTTTCATCATATCAGGTGAAAGGACTGGAAAGAACAGCATTGAGAATCAGAGGACCCACTTTTAAATCTACTTCTCATTAACTGGTTGGAATAGAGTATTGGACCTAGAG
The DNA here is from genome assembly GCA_023553655.1 of Myrmecobius fasciatus. NCBI lineage: Eukaryota > Metazoa > Chordata > Mammalia > Dasyuromorphia > Myrmecobiidae > Myrmecobius > Myrmecobius fasciatus. The sequence goes on along the minus strand of JAJPUD010006145.1, from coordinate 40,587 downwards.
TTCAAATCCAACCTCAGAGATTTATTGACTGTGTAACTCTGAACAAATCACTTAACCTGTCTGCCTCGGTTTCCTCACCTAGAAAATGAAATTGCATTAGATCATAGGCTCATTGGCCATTGCTGGAAGGGTCCTAGGAGACCATTTTTTCCGAGTCCTTTATTCTATAGATGAAGAATAAGACTTGGGAAGGTTCCTTGACCAAGGTAGTAATCAGCAGAGGTAATATTTGAACCCAGGTCTTTTGACCCCATAACTATAACCCCATGAATATAAACCATGAATAGCATTTCAAAATTGACTCATTAAAGTCTCGGATTACAGTGGGTGACACAGCATGGACTGAATACTACATAGTCATTATATGGGTCTTTTCCTGGCCAAATATGTACTCTCTTGTGACCTGCATGACAGCTTTTCATAGTGGACAGAGAACCGATTCTGGGGTCAGAGGACTTCCTTCTGCTACCTACATGACCTCGACCAAGGTGCCCATCCTTCTGAGTCTCAGTTTCTTCATATGTCAAATGAGAGGGTTGGACTAGATTAGATCTTTGGTTCTTTCTATCTGTAGCTATGATTCCATGGCGTAACTTCCCCTCTCTAGGTTTAGTTTCTTCACATGCAAATGAAAAAGTTGAATTAGTCCCTTCTGCTGCAGACCAAGGACCCCATGATCTAGCTGTTACTGGTCCACTCTCAAAATCTTTCAGCTTTACCTGATCTATCAGAGCATGTCCTCCATTGGCAAAGCCACTGGGAGCCCAGGCTCACCCCATGCTGTGGAAAAGCATCAGACTTTTAAGATGAGACCCAATTGAACAAAATTCAATCTCCACAAGTGCAAATGTATGAGGAACTACTTCTGGTTTTCTCCTCTACCAATCCAATCCATCTCTTGTATACTGACTCCAGCACAACTATTTAATCATCATAGCTAGCTTTTGCCCTATTTCTTTCTTCCTCTTTTTGACTAAATCCTTTCACAATCCAAGTATAATAAGTGCCTCTTCTTCCTCTTCTACTCTAAGATTTTCTGAAGTCTGGTTTCTAGCCTCATCAATCAGCTGAAACAGCTCCAAAGGTACCAATGATCTTCCAATTGCCAATTGTCATGGCTTTTCTCTCAATCCTCATCCTTTTCTATCCATTGGCAGACTTTGATCCTGTTGGCCATCCTCTTCTCTTGGACATCCCAGTCTCTCTCTTTTGGTTCTATTTTTCTGACCATTTCTTTTTTATTTCTTTTGTTAGCTCTTCCTCCAGGTCACACCCTCCCATATGCCCTTCAACCCTGTATTTAAGACCTCTTTGTTTCTCTCTTTATACTAATTTTTTTTCATGATCAGTTATCGCTATTATGTAGATCACTCATACATCTAGTTTGTCCAGTGGTAACTTCTCACCTTGCCTTTTCAAGTTCATATTGTACATCCCAAACTGGATGATCCTTTAGACAGCTTAAGTTTATCATCTCTAAAATGCAACTATCTTTCCTTAAAATCCTCCTTTCTTCTAAATTAATATTACCTTTGAGCACAATATCACCTTCCCAGTCATCCAGGTTTGCTCAGTCTCAGCAATATCCTTGATTCCTCACTCACTTTCTTCCCATACATTCAATCTGTCACCAAGTTTTGTTGACTCTGCTTTCACAACCTCTCATCCCATATACATCTCATTCTTTTGACTCTTACAGCCACCATATCAGTGCAGGCTCTTATTCTAATAACCTCCTAACAGATCCCCCTGCCCCACCTCTGTCCCCTCTCCCATTCATCTTCCACTCAGGTACCAAAGTGATTTTTCTAATGAGTTTCAGTGGCTTTCTAGTATTTCCAGGATAAATAAGAAGTCCTATGTTTGACTTCTGAAGCCCTTCTCAACATGCCCCTCCTATCTTCCCAGTTTTCTTACATTTTACTTTCCTTTTTGAACTTAACCATCCATATACTAGCACCGTGCCAGGAAACTGAATGGCTTCCATTTGAATTGTCCTAGCAAGATATTGAAGATCACCTGGCAGGTAAGATACCCGACACTGAGATCCTTTCTCAAACTAACTTGCCAAGCATTCGTGCTCTACTGCAGAGAACACAACTCCATTGGACTGGCCATATTGTTCAAATGCCAAATGGACCCTTGCCAAAAAAGATTCTTTTATGGAGAATTCATACAGGTCAGGCACTTGCATGGTGGTCAGAAAAAGTGATAGAAGGACACTCTCAGGTACTTTAGAATTGATTAGCAGTCTTTGATCCCATTGGCCATCCTCTTCTCTTGGGTGTCTGGCACAGGACCACCCAATATGGTGTGCCCTTATTAGAGAAAATTATATGCTCTATGAGCAAAGCAGAACTGAATTAGTTCAGAAGGAACACAAGATGCTCAAAGTTAGAGAAGCACGCTAAATGTTCATAGGGACTGTTTGTGTCCAACCTGTGGCAGAGCATCCTGAGCTCATATTGTCTGATCCGCCACAGTTGGACACACTGTAATTCCATTCTAACATAGTGATGTCCTCTTTGTGAATGAAAGACAACAACCAAGTGGCCATCCAGTCACACTGGCCTTGAGGTTGTTACTCGCACTGAGTACTCCACCTTCTAACTCCACATATTTTTCCATCCTGCCTGGGATGCTTTTCATTCTCACCTCTATTTCCTTCAGGACTAGGCTCAAATTCTACTTTCTGCCACAGGTCTCTCCCTCTTCACTGTTAGTGCTTCCTCTCACAGGCTACCTCCCACTCACACAGTATATAGCTGGTATGTACATGGTTATTTTCATATTTTCTCCTCCATCAGTACATATACTCCTTGGAAGCAGGAACTGCCTTGCTTTTTTATTTGCTTGTTATTCTATTTTCTATTTGCTTTAGCACTATGTTTGGGACATAACAAACACTTAATACAAGAGTTAATGATAATGTTAATTTATGGATTTAAAACTATTTTGATAACCATATTCCAATCTAATTAGTTTTCTTTAAAATCTATGTGTGGTATTTTAAGAATATTATTCTGAGAATGGGTCCTTTGGCTTCCCAAAATGCCAAAAAAAGGTCTGTGATATTAAAAAACAATTAAGAAATCCTTGCATTAAAATGTTTGTTGATTGACTTAAAAAAACCCTCATTTCTCATTGAGGGGGTGGACCAGTCTGAGATGGAGGCTGAGAGTACTGTGGTGATCTGGTGCATGAGGGATTGACAGGAGACACTGGTCAGCCAGCAGTCAAGGACAGTGCATTGATGGCCCAGGAGGAGAGGACACAGTGCCCCCACCTCTCCCTCCACCCACTAGATGGAAGTCTTGAGCTGTGAACCTTCAGAGCCACATCTATTGGAACTCGTAGCTCATGACAGATTCTCGGGTCTGTTGCTCTGAAACAAACAGGGGGAAACAAATAGAAGGAGAAATCTCAGAAGCAGAGGATCTCTGAGTCAGAAAAGATCTCAGCATTCATCTGGTCCAAAGTACCCGAACAAAACTCCTCTTTACAATATCCCCCAAGAGGCAGTTCAGCCTTTGTTTGAGGACCTCCAGGTTGTTGTTCAGTGATGGCTGACCCTCTGTGACCCCATTAGGAGTTTTCTTGACAGAGATACCAGAGTGCTTTGCCATTTCCTTCTCCAGATCTTTTACAGATGAGAAAACTGAGGCAAACGGGGTTAGTGACTTGTCCAAGGTCATACATCTTGTAAGTGTCTGAGGCCAGATTTGAACTCAGGATGCTGAGATGTCCTGATTTTAGGCCTGGTACTTTACCGAGATGCTTAGCTACTCTTGAAGACATTCACTGGGGTCCAATGCATCTGCCACAAAATTGACCCAAAACAAACAAAACCTTAAAGCTTGTCATCCAGAGCTCAAGAAGCTGCCTCTGGCCTTGAGGATACAAATCAACCTTCTCAACTTGATATTTAAAGCTTCTCATATTCTGGCTCTAGCTGACCTTTCCAGACTTTCTCATTGCTCCACTTTATGCATTATTCCATGTTTAATTAATCAATATACATTTATTAATCACCTACTGTGTGAAAGGTACTGTGCAAAGTATGGGAGAGAAAAAGACAAAATTGAAACTATCTCTACAATGAGGTTAAATTGTATTTTATTTATGCCCCAACCAATATGGGCGACTCATTATTTTCTGAATGTTTCATTCTGTCTCCTGCCTCTAGGCCTTTGCATGTCCACATGTCTGAAATGCCCTCCCTCCTCACCTCTATCTCTTAGACTCCCTAGTTTCCTTTAAAGCACTACTCAGAAAAAAATAAAATCAAATAAAGCACTACTCAGGTGCCATTTCCTCCAATAAGTCTTTCCCAATCTCATTGTAGGGGAGCTGGGCAAAATACTTTAATGTTATTGTTCTTCCTGAAAAGCATTGTAGCGAAACAGAATGCTGGACTTGGTGGAAAACAGGGAGACCTGAAGTTGAAGTAGGAAGCATGATGTAGAAAATGATTTTGAGTTAAAGGATTTGAGTTTGAATCTCAGCTCTACCACTTGATTTATCCTCGGTGAGTTAAAGAGCACCCTGAGCCTCAGTTTCCCTCTCTGTTAAATAAAGACGTTGAATTCTCTTCTAGTGCTAATTTTATAATCCTCTCTGGGACCTTGGACAAATGGATTGACCTCTCAGTGCCTCAGTTTCTCCCTCTGTAAAATGAGGGATTTGGATCAGTTGGTTTCTGATATCCCTTTTAGCTCTATTTGACCTAAAGCAAGTCACTTAGCCTATTTGATTTTCAGTTTCTTCTTCTGTAAAATGGGATCATAATACTCGCTTAGACTATTTCTCTCCAAGGGGTGTCAGAAGGAAGGTGCTTTAATAGCCTTAAATCACTGTAGAAAGGGGAATGAGGCTTTTGCAGAAATTGGTTAAATCCTCTGGATTGTCCTCTGCCCCCCTTATTTCATCCCCTGAATATATCAGAATGTGGTTTGTATCTAGGACTCTACAGAAAAGCAATGGGAACCTCGGCTCCCATGCAAGCATCCAGGCTCACCGTACATCACACAGAGGACAGGTTCTTGGTTAGCAGTGTTACCTATAAGGTCCTTTTCTGAGAGGCAGGAGGTGCTTCTAATACTCTCTAATGTTCTCTACAGCTCAAGATCCAAAGTGGCAACAGCTAGATTCATATCTGGCCATAGCCTTTGATTCTCAATCTGGTGCTCCTTCCGTTATTCCATGCATGCTCTCTTGCTTCTCTCTCCCTCCTTCCTCCCTTCCCTCCCTTCCCTCCTCCATTCCTTCCTTCCTCCCTCCCCTCCCTTCCCTCCCTTCCATCCTCCCTTTCTTCCTCCCTTTCCCCTTCTCTCCCTCCCTTCCTTCTCTTTATCCCTCCCTCCCTCCCTCCCTCCCTCCCTCCCTTCCTTTCTTCCTTCCTTCCTTCCTCCCTCCCTCCCTCCCTTCCTTCCTTCCTTCCTTCCTTCCTTCCTTCCTTTCTTCTTTCCTTTCTTCTTTCTTTCCTTCCTTCCTTCCTTCCTTCCTTCCTTCCTTCCTTCCTTCCTCCCTTCCTGTTTCCCTCCCTCTCTCCCTCCCTCTTTTCCTCCCTCCCTCCCTCTCCCTCCCTCTCTTCCTTCCTCCCTCCCTCCCTCTCTCCCTTCCTTCCTTCCTTCCTTTCTGTTTCCTTCCCTCTCTTCCTTCCTCCCTCCCTCTCTTCCCTTCCTTTCCTTCCTCTCTCCCTACCTCTCTTCCCTTCCTTTCCTTCCTCCCTCCCTCTCTTCCCTTCCTTTCCTCCCTTCCTTCCCTCCTTCTTTCCTTCCTTCCTTCCTTCCTTCCTTCCTTCCTTCCTTCCTTCCTTCCTTTCTTTCTGTTTCCTTCCCTCTCTTCCTTCCTCCCTCGCTCTCTTCCCTTCCTTTCCTCTCTTCCTTCCCTCCTTCCTTCCTTCCTTCCTTCCTTCCTTCCTTCCTTCCTTCCTTCCTTCCTTCCTTCCTTCCTTCTTTCCTTCCTTCCTTCCTTCCTCCCTCTCTCCCTTTTCCCCACTCACTCTTCCCTTCCCCCTCTTTCTGCCTTCCCCTCCCTATATCTTCCTTCCTCTCCCTCTTGCCTATATCATCAGCCAACGAGTATGTTAGTATATGTTCAGGGACCTCAGGGTCAGTTTGATATTAACCTGTATAAAAACAACACATCAATAAAAAAATCATACAACCCATTCCTAGACCTAATTAAAACACTTTTTATGTGTTCATATTGTACATACCTCTCGAAGCATTAATAATTGAGAATTATATTTTTCTGAATTTCATGAGAAAACACAAAGAATCATGAAACTTGCTCAAACTAAAGGTGATCCTGATTCACATGGATCTTTCCACGGGCCTGAAAGATCAAGGCAATTTTCTAGGCACACTTGAGACTGTCTTGATAGAAATCTAGAGGCCTTTATAGGAAGCTAGAGGAAACGAGATTCACCAAAGATTTATTTTGACTTTTTAAAGACTTGGTTTGAAGTCTTAGATATTCTGTGTGTGTATATTTTCATTTCTGAGGGAAATAAAGTCTATTTTCTATTTTATATATGACTAGTCTCAGGGTTTGCATAAAAGCTAAGGTTGTTTTTATATTTTCTGTACATACCCAGACACCTAATATGGTCTGATGTTCCCAAGGGGAGATCTTAGATAAGATTAAACTCCAGAGGGATTTGTAAGAAACTCCCCAGGACTGAGCTCAGTCTGAGCTGGGTTGGGTACCACTAACAATCTTGCTCTCTTTTTCCTCTCACCATGTTTGTGGAATCATGGAATAATAGAAATAATGGAACAGTTACCTTGGCTCTGAAGGTCCACTATAATTATGATGACTGTCTGCAGGTAAGTTTCCAGGCCGTATCTTCAGGCTACTACTCCAAGGGGTCAATAGCTGTCCTTATTTCTGGGCTGTAGGCTGCTGGGAGACAAAGAGCAGCACTCAGAGGGTCTGAGGTCTGGTGAAGCATCCCACTTCCTTGATTACATCTGCCAGGAAACTGAAAGATGAAATTTCAGCCCTAGTCACCAGCTCCTCTCATAGAGAGTTCGATGATCAGGAAGATAATTGGGATGGAAAGGGAGAAGGGGGTTCTCCTCCTTGGAAGGAAGCCTTGGCTCTTAAGACTGTGCTTTCCCCCAGTCATTCTCTCTTTCTTCCCTTTTTCCTCTTCATAGAGATTTTAACTCAGAATGGATTTTCAGGCTGCCCCCCCTCCCTATGGCTGCTCTCCTTGGAAGCCTGACCTGCTGGGACAGCAACGTTCACAGACACTTATCCACCCACCTGCTCCTTTGCTCACCCACCTGTTCACTAGCCTTCTTTTCTCTGTAAGCATCAGGATTCCCTTTCCCCACACATGTTCAATAATGGATGGCGAAGGTATAAAAGGAGGAAACTGGGAGAACTTCTGCCTCCCCACCTCCCATTCTCCTCCCCACCTGCCCATAGCCTCCCTCCCCTGGTTGGCTTTTTCATCTCAATTACATTAGAGTTTTGCTTATGATTCCTGAGTGGGATTATACGGCATTATGGTCCATAAAAAAGGGATTAGACTGTTTTGAAGGTGGAGCAGAGCAGAGAGGAAAATCATCATCATTTCCCCAATAGGAAAATTGCCTTCTTTCTCAGGAGGGAAAACAAGATTGAAATCCCCTGGGGCTGCTTTGCTGACTCAGTTGGAATAATTATATGCTTTTGGAGAGGAGCTCATCTGCGGCCTTTATGGGTGGTGGAAGGATATCTGGAAGTTTAAGAGATTGTAGGATCGTAGAATAAGGACTAAAATGGACGTTAGAGATGACATAGTCCAATTCCCTAAATTGATAGAGAAGGAAAGCAAGACTGAGACAGGGGAAGCATCTTGTCCAACATCTCACAGCTAGAAAACAAGAAAACTCCCATTTACTGACTGCTTTGTGGTTTGACAAGGGCTCTCTTCTCTCTGTCTCTGTCTCTCTCTTTCTACCACACACACATATATGTGTGTATTCATGTCTTAGGGAGGTGATGTTATTATTGTTATCTCCATTTTACAATGGAGGAAACTGAGACCAAATGGTCACATGGTTCTTAGGTCCCTGAGACACAATTTGAACTAAGGTCTTTCTGACCCCAAAGCCAATGCTATGCCCACCACAGCATGTCATAAAGCTTCTCCTAACTAGCAGAGGTGGCGTTTGAATCCCACATCCACTGACTGCTGTGCCATACCATGATCTGTGACCCCAAAAAGATAGAGGGGAGGGCTTTTTCTTGGTGCTTTCTCTCAGTTGCTAGGACATTGGTGTTAAAGCTAAAAGAACTAATTTTTTTCACTCGGGAATTGCTTTGGACTTCCCAAAGCATTTTTGTATGTTTTCTGAAATTTTCTACCTAGAGGCAGCCAGGTGGCTTAGTGGATAGAGCATTGGATCTGAAGTCAGCAAGAGCTGATTTCAAATTCAGTTTCAAGCACTTACTAGTTAGTTGTGCCTGGGAAATCACTTAATTGCTATCTGCCTCAGTTTCCTCAAATATGAATTGGGGATAATAATGGGGTTCTCAGGATCAAATGACATAATTTTAAAGTCATAGTTGTGCCGACCCTACCAGAGATGAGCCATGAGATGGAAAGAAGTTCCAGACACTGGAAATACAAATATGATTCAGTTTCTGCCCTTGAGAAGCTTATTTTTTATTTGGGGAGATAATATACACCAAAAAAGGAACCTGTGAGCTCACTGGTTTAAAAAGATCCCATCTTTTCCTCAAATTGCATAGTGGGCACAAAGGTACACAGCCAGGACAAGTTAGAAATTGGATTCGAATCTGGGGCTTCTGGGCTTTGAAGCAAGTTCTCTATTCAGTCTCCAAGGCTTTCTCTCATATACAAAAAGCATACAAAGTATTTTTAAAATAAGCATGCAAGATTTTTTGACTCGTGAGTGTATATTTGTATGTGTGTGTGAGAGAGAGAGACAGAAAAACAGAGAGAGACAAAGAAGAAGAGAGACAGAGGCAGAGAGAAAGAGAGAGACATACAGAGACAGTCAGACACAGAAAGAGAGAGAGACACACACAGGTGTACAGAGAAAGACATACACACAGAGAGATCCAGAGAGAGACATACACAGAGAGACAGAGATAGAAACAAAGACAGAGATAGAAACAGAGACAGAGAGAGAGACAGGCACATACACATACACACACACAGAGAAAGAGAGACAGAGACACAGAGAGATACAAGGAAAGAGACAGAGGGTGAGAGAGAGACAGATCGACAGATAGACAGAAACAGACAGAGAGCGATTCAGGGAAAGAAATAGAGAAAAAGAGGCAGAGGGACATACACAGAAAGACAGACAGACAATGAGACAAGAGAGAGACAGAGAGAGGCAGACACACACAGAGACAGAGAGAGACAAAGGGAAAGAGACAAAGAGACAGAGACAGAGACAGAGAGACAGAAGCAGAGAGAGGCAGATAGACAGAGAGACACACACAGAGAGAGACAAAGGGAAAAAGACCAAGAGAAAGACCAAGATCAGAGAGACAGAGACAGAGAGAGAGAAAGAGAGAGGGAGAGAGGGAGAGATGGGGGACGAGGGGGAAGCCATTCGGAGCTGGGAGGATCAGGAGAGGTAAGAGGTGACATTTAAGCTTGGTTTGAATTTCTGCCCAAGCCTCGGAACTTTTCTCTTGTTCCTTCCTCTGTAACTTTGAAACCAAGAGGGGACAGAGAAAGAGATTAATATTAGACGGGGCCCCATTTGCCGCTTTGTATACACAACTTAGATTGGCTTGAACTAAGTTTATCAAGCAGGCACAGAAACATTAATCACCCAGAAAAATAACAGAGGGAAATGACTTTTTCAAATGTCGTCAGTATAATTATCATCTCGCCCGTTACATTAAATGCCACCATTTATAACTGTGATGTTTAAGTATGCAAACAGTAATTAACTTGGTAATGAACTGAGGACTCCTGTGCGTCCCCTCCCTGAGCTAATTTGCATGTTAATTATCATTAGCGACCAGGGAAACAAGTTCTAAACAGCCTAATTAGCAGCTTAATCATTTTTACAAGAAATCGCGGGTGCACTTTGATACATGAGCAAGAGTTCGATTAATGGAGTCAGGGCGAGCACGCTTTCCTGAGCGGGCCGGTCCGCAGGGCCCAGCCTCCATCGAACAGCCTTAAATACCACGTCTCTGGATGGGCCAAGGCTTTAATTGGAGCAAAAGTAATTGTGCCCATAAACCATTCCCCCATCGCCGTCGCCCGGTCCTCTGCAGGCGATGGGAGCCGGCTGCCGGACCATTATCCAGCGGGGACACCATTAAAGTTGAAGCGGGGTTTTCTCCTTGAGATGTCCGGCCCTCGCCGCTCCGACCAGGGCCCTATTCCGGGGACCCCAAAGAGTGGTCTTTCCCTTCTCGTGTGCTGGCGGCCATTTGCCGAGACCCCTTTTCTTGCCCTCATCTTGTTCACTCTAGTAAAAATATTCGTTAGATCATAAGCTAATGCTATATGAGGATTAGTCAATTTAACGAGTATTTATTTAGTGTTGAAGGGGACTGGATATAACAGAAAAAAGGACGGGAGGGTTTTTCGTATAAGGTCCGCGTGATGGGGCAACCCAAATAACCCCAATGCCCTTTTGGGCTGCCTTCTGGGGCAAAGGAGATGACAGAGCTACTGTTTTCTGCCATGATGAAATCTCCTTTGGAGTATTCCGTTCAGTTCTATGTGCTTTAAGGAGATCCATAAACTGGAAAGTATCCCAAGGAGTGCAATCAGGATTGTAATGGGCCTTGATTCTATTGCTCCTAAGCATGGTGCGCTGGATGGAGTGCTGGGCCTGGAGTCAGAAAGACTTACCCTTCATGAGTTCAAATTCAACCCAGACACTTATTAGCTACGTGGCCCTAAGTGAGTCGCTGTTTTTACCTCAGTTTCTTCATCTGTAAAATGAGCTGGAGAAGGAAATGGCAAATCACTGTAATATGGGCCAAGAAAACCCCAAATGGGGTCAGGGAGAGTCAGGCGTGAATGAAAAATGACTGAACAACAATAATTGGACCGATGAAAGTACACGGGCTGTTCGGCCTTGAGAAAAACAGATGGGGAAGCAGAAAATGAATGGCCATGTTCAAGTCTTTGAGGGGCTGATCTGTGGGAGGAGAACATTTTTTTTTCTTTTTGCTTGATCTCAGAGGAAGGAACTTGGAACAACATATGGGAGCTGACATGTAAGTTCAATGTCAAGAAAAACTTTCCAACCTAATTGTCCCAAAGCAAAATGAATGGGCTGCATTCTACAAGTTTGGATTTGTCTTCACCAAAGGGCTTCAAGAACTTGGCAGTTGTGACATCGGGGTGACTTGTACTCAGGCAGGGTTCCTACTGGATAGAGAACTTAATTTGGAAGTCAAGATTTGGATTCACGTCTTGTCTCTGATACCTGCCAGATGTGTGATTCCAGGTGAGTCACTTAAACTCTGGACTCTAGGAAGCTCTCTGAGAGAAGGAGTTGCCGACCTGTATTAGTAAAGATATTTTTCTTCCCTGGAAATTCCTTATACCAATGAAATCACAGATCTAGCTTCTGTCCCCATCTTGTTTTTGCTGTTATTTAGTCATTTCAGTCATATCTGACTCTTTGTGACTCCATTTGGATTTTCTTGACAAAGATACTGGAGTGGTTTGCCATTTCCTTCTCCGGCTCATTTTACAGATTTAGAAACTGAGGCAAACAGGGTGAAGTAACTTGCCCAGGATCACACAACTAGTGGTTTGCCATTTCCTTCTCCAGCTCATTTTACAGATTTAGAAACTGAGGCAAACAGGATGAAGTGATTTGCCCAGGGTCACACAACTAGCGGTTTGCCATTTCCTTCTCCAGCTCATTTTACAGATTTAGAAACTGAGGCAAACAGGATGAAGTGATTTGCCCAGTGTTACACAGCTAGTGGTTTGCCATTTCCTTCTCCGGCTCATTTTACAGATGTGGAAACTGAGGCAAACAGGGTGAAGTAACTTGCCCAGGATCACCTAGCTAATAAGTGTCTGAAGCCAGATTTGAACTCAGAAAGGAAGAAGAATCTTCCTGATTGGAGGCTTGGCAATTCTGTCTACTGCACCACCCAGCTGTCCTGTTCAAATATGGTTTAGACTATATAGCCTCAGAATTTATTTCAATTTTGGGATTTTGAGAGCAAAGGCTTTTTCTTTGACATTCTGACATTGGGTAGTCAGTCAAGTGTGTTGGTGACTTGATCTTGGCTCCCACAGCTGAAAGTGATCTCCCCCACCTCATAACCTTTTCATAACCTTGCTTTGACATCTCTTTTATTCTATTATTCTACCTTGCACCATACTAAAATACAATATTATATTCCCATTCCTTCCTTCCTCATCTCTCAGTATATTGTGAGTTCTTTGAGGACAGAGATTATGTATTTTTTTAATACTTCTTGTCACTAGTGCTCATCACAGGACCTTGACACATTGTAGGTGTTTAATAAGCTCCTGAAAAAAAAGAATGCCCAGTTCAACTCTATCAGCCCCATTTGACACGTTCCTGAAAAAGCATTAAAAATGTATTAAAGAGTTTTGTTTTTTTTTTAAGTCATAGTCATTTCCTGATTCCCAACCCTGTCAAACCTTTTGTTATAACCAAGAAAAACAGCTGAGCAAAACCAACCCACACAGAAACCAGCAGGTCGGATGGCACACGCCTCCTATTGTACCTGTCGATTCCAAGCTCTCTTGCTCCGAGGAAGGCGTCATCATCCATCATTTGTTCTCAGGCACAAAACTGGGCATTAAAAGTAATCAGAGTTCAACTGCCTCTTTCAATTCTTTTCATTTACATCATCAAGTTGGGAATATTTTTCCCCTGGCTCTGTTTTTATTTCTCTGTATCAGTTCATACATCTATTTTGTTCGGGCTTCATTTTTACAGCAATCTAGTATTTTATTAAATTCACATATCACGTTTTATTTCAGCTCTTCAAATGGAAAGTGTCCACTTTGGTTTCATTTTTTTCCTACCATAAAGAGGGCTTTTGAATATTTAGTACATAGAGACAGGTAGGAGTACAGTAGATAGAGCAATGGACTTAAGAGTCAGCAACTTGCGGTTGTTGTTTAGTTCTGTGTGACTCCTTGTGATCCAATTTGGGCTTTTCTCAGCAGAGATGCCCAAGTGGTTTGCCATTCCCTGCTCCAGCTCATTTTACAGATGAGGAAACTGAGGCAGACAGGGTGAAATGGCTTGCCCAGGATCATGACATGTCTGAAGTAAGATTTGAACTGAGGAAGATGAGGCTTCTTAACTTCACTCTCAGCACTCTATCCACTGTGCCACTTGGTTTCAACAAGATCAGAGTTCATATCCAGCTTCATATTCTTTCCACGCAAATAATTTAACCACCATCTGTCTTAGCATTCTCCTCTGCAAAATGAAGATAAAAAACCCTATATGTCAGGGCAGCTAGGAGGCGCAGTAGAAAGAGCACCAGAGGGTTTGAGTTCAAATCTGGCCTTAGACACTAAACACTTCCTAGCTGTGTGACCCTGAGCAAGTCACTTAACTCCAATTGCCTCAGCAAAAAACAAACAAAAAAAAAAAAAGAAAAAGAAAATCCTATATATCATGAGGACCAAATAAGATAAATTATATAAAGTGCTTTGTAAACCTTAAAGCACTATATAAGTGCTTTATATTGTTATCATTATTATCATTAATACTAGTAGTAGTAGCAATGCTATTAGTAGTAGTAACAGTAATAGTACTAGTAATAGTGGTACTAGTAGTAGTAATAAAAATTATAGAAGTAGTAATGGTGATAATAGCTGTTGTAAAAATAGGAATAGTACTAACAGAACTCACAAGTAATAGTTTCAGTAATGATCATTGTCATCATCATGGTAGTAATAGTAGTCTTGTAGTAGTGATAGTTGTAATAGTAGGAATATGTAATAGTAGCACTAGTAGTAGTATTCATAAAGAGTAGCTGCAATAGTGGTCATTGTCCTTATCATAGTAGGTACTAATAATTGTGGTGGTGGTAGGAGGAGTAAAAATAGTATTAGCAGTGAAGTAGTACTAGTAGTTATAAGTAGGAGCTGCAGTGATGGTTATTGTCATCATCATAGCAGTAAAAGTAGTAGTTATAGTTGTAATCATTGTCATTGTCATGGTATGAATTGCACCTTTCTAATTTTGGCCCTTGGGAAGTACCAGATTACTAGATCAAAAGGCAGGAATAGTTTCATGCTTTTCAAAATGAGAGGACCAATTCAATGCTCTTGCCTATCATTTCACAGTCCCTCCATCATTGATACTTTGGGCCTTTTCTTGTACCTTGGAATCAACCTTTTTGCTGGCTTTGAAGTGAAACTCCAGAATGCTTTTGATTAGCTTTTCTATCATATTTAGTGATTGGGAGCCATGTTCTATGTTGTTATTCATAGTCTGCAATTCTTTGGATTCTCTGGTAATAGACTGGTGATGAGGAAGTGAGTAAAACAAGGGCATCAGTCTTGAATGTTTTATTGGGGCAGAAAAGTCACAATTTATATACCTTTACGTTTCCTAAGAATTAAAGTTTGGGGTCACTGATAAGGTGAGGAGGCCATGGGAAGAATTGATAGGAAGCCCATGTACCCCTATTATATTCATATAAATATCAAGATCTAAAAGAAGGCCCAAAAATATAGGGTAAACTCTCAGTGGAATATTAATGGGAGGACACATACAAGAGTCAACACAGGATGGATTCTGATCTGCAGCTGCCAAAATGACTTTTTTAAAGCACAGGTTTAACCATGTCAGTCTCCTATTTTATACCACCAATATTTATCTAGCCCTTTAATATTTGCAAAGATTTAAAAATCATCTTATTTTATCCTTGCAACAACTCTGGGAGGTAGATATTATTATTATTCCCATTTTTCAGATTAAGAAAGTGAGGCAGACAGATTTCCATAAGGATTAAATAGCTAATTAAGTACAGATGGCAATATTTGAAATCGGGGCTTCCTCATTCCAGGATTAATGCCCTACCTAGTAGGCTGCTCAGTAAACTTCAATAGTTCCCTATTGCTGCTAGGATTAAATACAGATTCTGTTTGACATGTAAAGCTCCTCAAAACTTGACTGAAATTTAGGTTTTCAGGCTCATTACCTATAATACATCATCCCTTGGGCTTATTTTTTCAATATACATTGAATTTGTTGTTTTTCATTCGTTGGACTTCCAATGGTTTTTCCAAGAACTCTTCCAACCTTTCAGAATTCACAAAGTCATAATATCACCTGTCCATCTCTGATATTCATTTAACTAAATCAAGAAAAACAAAACAAAGACAGAAACAGCTGGATCATGTGTTCACCCACAGAGGCTGGATATGAGAGAGAAACTTTGAGGTAATTCTTCTTTTTGTTGTTAAGAAGAGAAAATTCTTCCCTTTATCTGAGACTTTTTATGCATACTCAGTTCTAACTTAGTAGGTAGTTAAAAGGCATTTATTAACATAGTAGAAACAATTAAGCCAACAGACATTTATTAAGCATCTATTATTTTTCAGGCTCGGTAGTAAGCACTGGAGATACAAAGAAAAACAAAAATAGTCTTATCCTTAAGAAACTCATTTTCTAATGGGGCAGACCACATGCCAACAACAATGTACAAACAAGATGCATACAGGATAAATTAGAAGTAATCTCAAAGGGAAGATTTGATCATTAAACAGTCATAGAAAACTTATACATGATTTGGAAAAAGTTTCCATCTATTCACATGTCAAGAAGTGAGCTCAACAAGCCTCCAAGTGAATTGGTACTGGGAAGCACCCTCTAAGGATTCTCATCACAAGCACATTATTCCTTTAGTACTCTATGGTATAGCCAAATTTTGATCTTCTTGCTGTTCCTCATACATGTAATCTTGCTGTGTCTTTGCATTGGCTGTTCCCCATGCTTAGAATGTCCTCCTTCCTTACATCCACTTTTTGGAAACCTGGTTGTTGTCAGACTTGGGTCAAATATGACCTTCTATATTTCTACCTTTCCTGATATCCCCACCAGATACAGAAACAGGAAATTTCACACATGAGGAATAGCTAATGCTTCCCTCCTCTTCCAAAATTACTTTATCCTTATCATGTATGTACTTCTATATATCCATATTCCTCTTCCCAAGAGAACATAAGCTCCTTGTGGGCACATTTGTTTCTGTCTGAATCTTCAGGTGCAAAGAAAGCCTTAATAAATGCTTCTTAATAAATGCTTCTCAATTGATGAGAACTTTGGGAGGAAGGACTCATCCTGGTTGATCAGAGATCTATCCAAATGTGAGTATGTTTCTGAATAAGAAGAGAAGGAAAGGCAATAAGCATTTATGGAGCACTTACTATGTGTCTAGCACTGTGCTTAACATTTTACAAACATCTTATTTGATTCCCACAACAACGCTGGGAGATAAGTATTATTGACATCCCTATTTTTAAAGCTGTGGAAACTGAGATAAACAGAGATAAGTGATTGGGGATGTATTTCTGACTCTGGCCCCAGTGCTCTGCACTACTGCTCTTAGCTGTCTAATGAGAGATGAGAAGTAATCAACTTTCCCTTTCCTAATATGCTGACTCTCTCTCTCTCTCTTTTTTTTTGCTGAGGCAACTGGGGTTAAGTGACTTGCGCAAGGCTGCTACACAGTTGGTAATATGCTGACTCTTTAACCAACTTGACTTCCTAGAATTGTGCATTACTTTCAGTTAGTAAGTGGGAATGAGAATCATGACCTTTCCACTGGAATGATGGACAGTTTATGCAAAGACACAGCAATAGATGATTTCATGTGAGGAAACTGAGATAGGCATAAAGTGATTTACTTTGGGTCATACAGTTAGTAAGTGACTGAGATGGGATTTGAACTTGGGTCTTTGTAACTTTACACTCAGAGCTCCATCCAATGTTATCAGCTGTCTCAACACTACAAACATGTGGTCTTTGGCTTCTGCTGGAAGATCTCCAGCAAGGAGAACCCACTCTCACTTGAAGCAGTCCATTCCACTTTAAAGCAGCTCTAATTTAAGACTCTTTTTTCTTTATATGAAGCTTATCTATCTCTTTACCACTTCTTCCTATTGGCAGAGCCTATGTGCTATATAATGAGGCTAAATATCAGACAGAATTTTTATTTGGTTCTAAAGGCAGAAAGAAGCCACTGGAGTTTATTGATTGATGTGGCTAAACTGAAAGCCCTCAAAATCAGACCCCAATCTTTCTTTGTAACCTTATTATATATAGCACATAGATTTTACATATAGTATCTTTTTTGATCCTCACAGCAATAATATGGGGTAGATAATATAATTACCTGTATTTTACAGATGAAGAAACTGAGGCTGACTGAATTTATGATTTATTTAAATCACATAGATAGGAAGTGTCTGAGGCAGGATTTGAATTATTGCCAAGTCCAGCATGCTATTCCCTAGGGTTAGATACATTTATTGAATACTTACTGTGTACAAAGCACAGACATAAATGGTGGAGACGCAAATAGGCAATTGGACAGGTCCCTGCTGCTTATATTCTGATGGGTAGGGACAACCCATGTAGGAAAGAAGCCCAAGAGACTGATGAGTATCCACTTGAGGACAACCAGGATGGCCAAAGATTGTTAATTAGTCTAACCTTGAATGGTTGGAAGAGCTGAGAATATTTATCTGGAAATGGTTGTAGATTTATACCTGGAAAGGATTGTCAAAGCTATCTAGTCCATTTTAGGGATTGAGAAATTGAGGTCCAGAAAAGTTAAAGGTGACTCGGGTAGCAAAATTTCAGAGCCATAATTTGGATATGAGACCTCAAATTTCAGATTTAATGGTGTTTAGACCATACTATGGGGACAGGATAACATAGGAAAGTCTATAATGCAATCGAAGAATAAGTCATATTTAGCTTGGTTACATAGAACAGAATCACAAAGAACAAAATCAAGAGTAGTAGACAGAGGTCATAGAGGAAAAGATTTAGGACAATCTTCTTGACAACAGGAACTATTCCAACATGGTATGGATGACACAAGCTTAGCACAATATCTGATACATAGCAGGTGACTAATAAGTACTTATTGACTTCACCTCAGTGGGCTTCCTTAGTGAGGAGTGAACTTTTCTTCACAATCTACCTAAAAGCAAAGATGAATTGATCACTTCTGTCATAGAGAAGATTCCCATGCAGAATGACCTGTAAAGTCCTCTCTAGTTTTATGATTCTATAAGACCAATCCCCTCATTTTTATAGATGAGCAAACTGAGGCTCTAGAGCTAATGAGCAGGGACATTTAATTATTTGTTTCTTTGTTTTGCCCCCATGCTAACTAGAACAGCAATTTGCTTGACTTAATAATTCAAAGGAAAATATCCCTTTGTACATTAGGAAGGAAGCAAATAGGATTTGTTAGCCCTAGGGCTGACAGCTACTAGGAATATAATTAGATGAATGAAAGCTTTAGATGATCCACAAAGAATAGTGCTTATGAAGAGAATATCTGGATTAATTATATCAAGTCAAAACAGCCAATATTTTCATATACTTTGTTGTTGTTCAGTCAAGTCTGACTCTTTGTGACCTCATTTTGGGGTTTTCTTGGCAAAAATATTGGGGTAGTTGACCATTTCCTTCTTCAGCTCATTTGACAAATGAGGGAACTGAGACAAACAGGATGATGTGACTGACTCAAGGTCACACAGCTAGTGGTTTGCAATTTATTAAATTGTATGCCATTGTATGCCAGGTACTGTGCTAAGCAATGTGTCAACAAAATAAGGCAAAAGACAGTCCCTGCTGTGGCTCTTTTCAACAATGACCTGATTCAGGCCAATTCCAATAGACTTGTGATGGAGAGAGCCATCTGCATCCAGAAAGAGGGTTATAGGGACTGAATGTGGATTACAGCATAGTATTTTCACTTTTTTGTGTTGTTTATTTGCTTTTTTTCTTTCTCATTTTTTTCCTTTTTGATCTGATTTTTTCTTGTGTGGTATGATAAATGTGGAAATTTCTATGGGATAATTGCATATGTTTAATATATATTGGATTACTTATGTAGGGGAGGGAATGGGGAAAGGGAGGCAGAAAAATTTGGGACACAAGGTTTTGCAAGGGTAAATGTTGAAAACTATCTTTGCTTCTTGTGCAGTAAGATAACTGTATAGATATGTATACATGTATTGTATTTGTCATATAATTTATCCTATCTAGCATGTATTAGATTACCTGTCATCTAGGGGTGGGGGGCGGGGGGAGGGAAAGGAAAAGCTTGGGAAAAAAAGGGTTTTTTTGCAAAGGTCAATGTTGAAAGGTCACTCATATGTTTTGCAAATAAAAAGCTTTATTAAAAAAAAAGAAAACTATCTTTGCATGTATTTTGAAAATAAAAAACTATTATATATATGAAAAGGAAAAAAAAGATACTCCCTGACTTCAAGGGGAGACAAAATGCAAATGACCATGTACAAATAGTGTAAATTGGGGGACATGTTAGAGGGAAGGAATTCAGAAATAAGCTGAATGAGAAAGAAAAAAAATAATAGCTTGCATTTAAGTAAAATCGCCCTTTAAGGTTTACAAAGCTCTTGATATAGTGTCTAGGTGGCGCCATAGTTCACAAAGCATTGACCCTGAAGTCAAAAAGATCTGAATTCTATGATCTCAGTATTTTAATGAATTAGGGAAAAAAATTCTCCTAGGGGCCGCTAGGTGACGCCATAATGCACAGAACGCTGGTTCTAAAGTCTGGAAGATCTGGATTCCATTGTAGTCTCAGACTTGTAGTTTTTAACTGAATTAAGGAAAAAAAAAACAACTTTTCTAGGGGCGGCTAGGTGGCGCTGTAGTGCATAAAGCGCTGGTCCTGGAGTCAGGAAGAAACTTGTCTTTCTAGGTTCAAATCTGACCTCAGACACTCATTAGCTGTGTGGCCCTGGGCCAGTTACTTCACCCTGTTTGTCTGTTTTCTCCTGTGTAAAATGAGCTGGAAAAGGAAATGGAAAACCAATTCAATATCTTGCCAAGAAACCCCCAAACGGGGTCACAAAGAGGCTCGACTGCAAAATGACTGCACAACAAGCTCTATATGAGTGATATCCCATCTGATTTTCACGACAAACTGTAAGGCAGGGGTTATGTTTATCCCCATTTTACAAACGAGGCCATTGAGTCAGCCAGAGATGAAATGACCTGCCAAGTGTTACATGCCTGGTAAATATCTGAGGCAGAATTCGAATTGTAGGTCTTTCCTAAATCCAAATCTAGTGTTTTTTCACTTTACCACCTAACTGGCTCTGGATTATCTCAGGGGGTGGTGAAAGCTGGAACACCTACCTGGCCTTTTCTCTCTTTGGAGAGCCTTGGGGCAGCCATATGGAGCTGCCATCTTCTATGCTGGCTACCTTTTGGGGCTTGGCTCCACCAGCCTCACATTCTCCCTGGGCAGAGGAGGCCCCTGACTGTGGCTTTGGGAATGGGGAGGATATGGCTCCTTTCAGGTCCAGTGATGAAGGCTCCCTTTTCTTCTCTGTCTCACTGGGAACAGAGATATTAAATCATGGACCAAAAGTTCCCTGCCTCAGGAGCAGAAGAGGTGTTTGCCAACATCCTGCCTGCTCCACCCCATGGCTGGCACAGGAGAATGGTGATGCTCATGGCCTTTTATTGACCTATCTGCCCCGGGGGGCTGCCATCAAAGGGAAGTTAAAGCTGATTGCTCAGGGTACCCATGGTGTGCCAGCTGGAATCAGAGAGGCTGGCATATATTTTCATCAAGGGTGGAGATATAGAGAAAAAAGTTAATAAATCATAAGATCATAGACTTTAGAATTGGAAGGAAGTTTAGAGATTGCCTAGTCCAGTTCTCTCATTTGACAGATGGAAAATGAAGCATTCAGAGAGGAAGACAGCCCATTAGCAACCAATAATTAACCAATACAGTCCAATATTTCCACATCCAATTTGCACAAGTCCATACGTTGGATAGGGAAGCTACATGGCACCATAGTGCACAGAAGACCAGGCTTGGAGTCAGGAAGACTCGTCTTCCCAAGCTCAAATCTGGCCTCAGATGCTTTAACTGTGCGACCTTGGGCAAGTCACTTTACCCTGTTTGCCTCAGTTTCCTCATGAGATGGAGGAAAAAATGACAAGGCACTCCAGTATCTTTGTCAAGAAAATCCTAAATGGAGTCATGAAGAGTGAACCCAACTGAACAATAAATACATTGGATATTGAGACAGAAGATGAACTGTGATCCCATAAGTCCTAACTTGTGGACAACAATAACTGTAATTCACATAACACTTTAAGGTTTGCAAATAAATTCACCTGCATTATTTCATTTGCTATTTGCAATAACCACAGGAGGTAGGGTGCGATTATTATCTCCCTCTTTAGATGAACTAACTAAAAGTGAGAGAGTTAAAGAGAGTTGCCAGGGTCACACAGGTAAGTTGTGGCTGAAAGAGGATTTGAATGCAGGTCTTCTTGATCCTAAGATCAATGCTCTGTTCACTCTATTTTGGAGCTGGCTTTTCTTGAGTTAGTAAGCTAGGATGTAGCCACTTGAAAATAGGAGGAGGATCATGATGATGATGGTGATAATAATGAAGATAATGATGAGGAGGAAGTTGGTGATAATAATGATGGTGATGATGAGGAAGAAGATGATGATAATGATGGTGACTATGATGATGATGATGACAATGATGATGAGGAAGATGATAATAATGATGGTGATGATGACAAATGATGATGAGGAGGAGGAAGATGGTGATAATAATGATGGTGATGATGAGGAGGAAAATGATGATAATAATGATGGTGATGATGGGAATGATGATGAGAAAGATGATAATAATAATGATGGTGATAATGAAACAAGAAGGATGATTACAGTGATGGTGATGAAGGTGACAACAATGGCGATCGTGACAATTATTGTGGTGATAACAATGATAGTTATCTTTCATTCTCAAAGAGGACCATGACATCAGGGAGGTGGGGCTCATGCCATGCAAGTGAGTTGGAGTTAAGTGAGGGAGGGCTGTGCAAAGTCAGCAGTATCACTTTCTTCTCCAGAGCCATTTGGGTCGAGTGGCCAGATATAGATCAGGAAGACCCCAGGAAAAGTACCACACTTGCAGTCTGAAGATTCTGCTTTAAGGCCTCACTTTACCACTGATAAACTGATCATCCATGTAACTTGGAGAAATCAGTCACCTCCATGACAATGATACTCATGGTGGTGTTGATGTTGATGGTTTTGAGAGACTCTGAGTCATTCAACTCATAAGTGTCAGAGACTTCAATTCAAGCCTAAGTCTCTCTGACTCATATCCTATGCTCTATTACCACGGGTAGTATGTGACTATTTGCCTAATGAATGGCACAGACAATCATTGTTCTATATTCATTCAGTCAATCAATCCATCAATCAATATGTATTTAGTAAACAACTATATAGACTGGGCACTGGGCGAGGTACAAGGGATACAAAGACAGAAATGAAATAATCCTTGTCTTTGACAAGTATATATTATATAAGGGAAGAAAATATATACATATTAGGATATACATCAAATAAATAAATTTGGAAAGAAAATACTAGCAGTTGGGGATGGGAATAAGGGGTTCATGAGAAGTTTTATGTAGGAGGTGATATTTCAGTTGAACTTGAAAAAACTAGGGATTTTAAGAGGTGAGGAAAGAGTGAACTGCAGGTATAAGGCAGTTTATGCAAAGGTTAGAAGAGGCAAGGTAGAAAATAATTTTTGAGGAATAGCGAGAAAGCCCATTTGGCTGAGGTGCAGAGTTTTTGAAGGGGAATATGTGTTGTAAGGCTGGAAAGGTGGACTGGAGCCAAGTTGTGAAGGGCTCTAAATGTCAAACAGAGAGGAGCTTGTATTTGAGCCTAGAGAAGTCACTGAGGAATTGTGATGGCCAGGATGTCTGTGGAGAAGGTGGCCGATATGTGTAGCATTGGAGATGAGGGAAGGACGTGTCATATGGGGCAATGATTTGAGTAAAGGTAGGAATGGGTAAGCTGTTTGCCAGATGGTAGGGAGGTCAACTGGGCTGAAGTTGAAAGGTTCCTTAAGAAAAAGAGACTTGAGACATGTATGGAAGATTGGGTCTGGATTAAGCAGACTTAAGAAGTTTAGACTACCTGGTAGGCAATGGCGAACCAAAGGGTCAAGTCTTGCCAGAATGATAGATGAGATATGGCTGACCAGTAAGAAAAGTGCTGATTGTGGTTGTTTTAAAATCCCATTCAAACTTCTGTGGATGGAGCCTGGTCAGACTCTTCTGGACCTGTCTTTATGCCCAGAGCTATTCCATGGCAACCGACACCTCCAAGCTTTGGCTGTTAGAATGGATAAACAGCTGGCCCAGATGTTTATTCTGCATGGACCAGCCAAGTCTACTTAGCTTCCTGAGCCAATGAAATCACTCTGCACTGGGGTGATGAGAGAGATGGTTCATCTGTAGCAGAATTGAGTAGACGGCAACGGAGACGTGGCCAAGTGGGCCTTCCTCTTGGGAACCAGGGAGGGGAGGAGACCTTCCGAGTCTTGGGGAGCTATGGCATCAGGGAGGGGGCTAGGCGGCATTCAGACTCCCTGGGCATGGTTTTCTGACCCTGGCAGCACTAAGACTTCAGACTGTCAGGAACCAGGCTCACAAGGCATCGAGAGACTTGATGCCAGGAGGTAGGGAAGGTTATAATAGACAGCCTGTCTCTGGATGCAGGATGCCCTGGATTGTAGGTTTTGGGCAGGGTTAGGAGGAGCGACAGAGAGTGAATTAGGCAGGAGAGGCTGGAATGGAAACAGCCTTCCTATGGTAGGCCCAGCTGATTGAACTTGCAGTGGGCTCTTTTATCACTTGGTTTCTATTGGAACATGGTGTCTAGTTTTGGCTGGTGACCATCCTGTCCCTGCAAGAGAAGTTTAAGGCTTAGATCGACTGCCTGCCTGGCAACACCACAGCTCCAAGACACATCTCCTCCTTCAGAGTGGAAAGAATCTTGGGCTGGGAGTTAAGAGAATTGGACTTGAGTCCCAGGCCTCCTGTGGATTTCCTGTGTAGCCTTTCTGGGACTTAGTAAGATCATATACATAAGGTGTTTTGCAGACCTTAGAGTTCTATGTAAATCATAACTTTATTATTATTATTATTAATCTCAAGCTTAAAGCTTATGCAAATAATAACTTTATTATTATTATTAATCTCCAGCTGAAAGGAACTTTGGAGGCCATCTATCCCCATGACTAGAAAACACTGTCCTCCTGGCAACTCTTACAATTCCCTTCAAACTCCACTCAAGCACCTTCTCTTACATTAGATTTTCCTGATTCTCCCATTCTCGGCTCTTCCCTCATCAACAAATTGCTTGATATTTATTTCGTATATGGACATAATTCATACATGTACACATATATACACAAGTGTTATGTATGTATACATACACACATGTACACACATCCATATATGATTATGGATCCACATAGATCCATTTTCTGCTTGTGTGTTTGCATATATTCAATCCAATAGTTATTGATTAAGCACCTGCTCCATGGTAGGCACTGTGCTAGACACTAGAGATAAAAAAAAAGAGGCAAAAGACAGCCCTTACGTTCAAGGAGCTTGTTTGCTAATATTTATACACGTATGTCGCTATGTTTTGTATGCATGTGTACTCATCCATACATGCAAGATGATGTATTTTGTGCACACACACACAATGTGCATGGCTATGACTGCATACATGTGTGTATGTGCACACACATGTATACACGTGTACACAATGTATTATACACACAGGAATGGGTGTATCAGTGCATTATTCACACATACACATGCATATGTAGACATATGTACATGTATAATTGAATAGAAGCTTCTTGAGGACAAGGATTATGATTTTTTTCTATCTCTAGCACTAGTGCAGTGGTTTTTCCAAGCAAGTCCTTAATAAACGCTTGTTGACTTTTTTGCTTGCTCTAAAGCCATTTTGCTTAGGAGGAAGCTGAGGCTGGGAGAGGGTTAAGGAGCTTGAGCATAGCTATGTAGAGCTATCCTAAAGCAAAAGATCTGGGAACCCATGGGTTCCCTTCATTGGAGTTTCCAAGCCAAGAGCAGGCAGCCACTTGTAGGTGATGTTGTCCAGGGAGTTCCCTCCAAGGTATCAATGGATGGATTCCCATCTCACCCCTAGAATTTCCTCCCTTTCATTTCAGCACAGGGCCAGCAGAGGGCCCCCAAACTCCATGCATCTCCTCTAGCTTTTTTTTTGGGTGAGCTGAGAAAAGCTGAACATCAATCCACAATTCAAAAGCCAGAATTTCAGAGCTGGAAGGGTCCAGTCTCACCTACTCATTTTACAGGAAACTAAGGTAGCAGTGATTTACCCACAATGACACTGGGAGTTAAGAAACAGGAGAATTAAAATTCAAGTTTTCTCTGGGTCCTCTCCAACATAGCCGTCCCTTGGATGGGATAGGAAACTGTACATGCAACTTTGGGATGAACCGGGAAAGGAAAAATAGTAGAAAGTATTTGGCCCTGAAATCAGGAAGACTTGAGTTCAAATCTAGTCTCAGACACTTAATATATCCTCGCTGTGTGACCTTGGGCAAATCACTTAACCCCAATTGCCTCAGCAAAAAAGCAAAAAAAAAAAAAATATTTTGGAGTGGGGTAATACCAGGTTATATGGAGCCACAATGTGGAATGGAAGGTCATCTCCCTCTTTCACCCATTCAGGAAGAAGTCCATTCTATGATAACAGCCAAGCGTACCCATCTTGCCCTTATACTTAATACTGGTCTTTGTTGCATGAGAAAGTTAACCGATGGGTATATGCTGTAACTGTAACTGAATTCATATGCTCAGATTTGGGGTTCCAGTCCATCCTCTCATTTTCTGGATATGTCACCCCCATTCCAATATCATCTTAGAGAGACCTTCCAGTGGGCAGACTGGAAAGATGGAGCTCAGGGATTGTAGGACCTTAGAAAACCAAAAGTAGAATGTGAGTTTGCTGCTCATTGAGTTCAAATCCCCTCATTTTACAGATGGGGAAACTGAGGCTAAGAAAGAGAAAATCATTTGCCAAGATGAGAGAGAAATGCCGGGTAAGGTGACCTGCTAGGTGAGCTCAATTGTAGTGAATTAAGATTCACCCCTCTCTGTGTCTGATGCCCACTATTTCTGCTTGGATAGGTCAATACTATTCTCATGTTTAAAACCATGTCGTGGTATTTGATTTCATTCTCTCTATGACTCCACAGCTTGTCTCCTCAGTTCCTGGTTCTTATTCCCAAATCCATAACATCCATCCTATGGGCCCCCATCCTTTCTATCATCTCTATTGATACCTTTCTTGTGGCCCTCATTTCCATGTTTGGACTTTTTTGGCTAGATCCATAAAAGTCCTTAGCAACATAGATACAGCTAGAAGACACTTCAGAGGCCTTTGAGTCCAACCCCAAGTTACAGAGGAGGAAACTGAGGATGAGATAATTGAAATGATTTGTATAAGATAGATAGTAACTATCAGAGGTGAGCATCTGAACCCAGGACTTTTGATTCTAGAGCTAGTATTTTTGGATGGCACTGCCTCTACTCTCTGCCCCCTCTTCAATCCATTTTTCAAAGAATAAGCATTTATTAAGCACCTACTATGTGCTAAGAACCATACCCAAGTACTTTACAAATACATCATTTGAACAAGCTTTAGAAATATAATCTATCTGACACAGGTATCAAAATAACCCTTTTCAAGAATAGATCTTCTGTCAAATATTTTAACATAATAAACATGTATTAGACTTTCTACCATTTTGGGGGGGGGAGTTTGTAGCAGAAAGCTTTGCAAAGGTCAATGTTGAAAAATTACCTATTGCATATGCTTTAAAAATAAAAAAAACTTAAAAAAAAAGAATATATCTGATTCTGTCAATCCACTGGTCAAAAAATCTCCAGCCTCCAGAAGAAAGTTCAGACTCCTTTAGCTGGTATAAAAGCTCTCTGTGATCTAGGACCACTATACCCTTCCAGTCTTTTTATCATATTATTCCCTTTACCCTATTCTAGATTTTAATCAAGCAGTCCCTTTACTCTCCTATCTATGAGCCTTCTCTCATTTCAGTTCCCACACCTGGAATCCCTTCCTTTTCTTTACTAGTTCGGTTGCTCCCATCCTTTATAGGCAACCTCAAATATTCCCTTTACTAGGAAGCCTTCTCTCTTCTCCATGTTGGTAGGGACTTTCTCCCTTGGATCTCAAATAGGGGGGCATTTCATTCTGCCCCCCTCGAATGCACTTTACCATGTAATATTCTGTATTACAGTCATCTTATTCCATGTACCAGAGATCAACAATCTTTCCTCCCCAGATGTTTACAAGCTTTAGGGGAATTGAACTCTTATCTCCCGCATCTTTATGTTTTATTCAGCCAGTCTTGGGTAACTCCAGCAGTTCTGCACACCAGCCCTCGGGGGATCTTGGTGTCCTGAAAGCTATTGGGGAAGAAAGTGAGACGCTTTCTTCACTTTCTAGACATGGGAAGTGTTAATATGCTTAGGAAGTGTACTGATTGTGTGGGAGCAGAGGCTAAATTGTTATTTTATAATTCTTATTACACATTAGGCACTTACAATTGTTAATCTTTTTTGATTCTCACAACAAGGCCATTACTATCCTCATTTTACAGTTGAGGAAACTGAGGCAAATAGAAATTAAATGATTTTCCCAGGGTCACACAACTCATAAATGTCTAAGACTGGATTTGAACTCAAAAAGGACTCACAATGGAATAGGGTGACCAGCTATTTGATAAACATGGAAGGAGGCAGGAGTCATAGGAAAAGCAACACTATATTAACAGATGGAGGAACTGGTGAGATGAGTTCTTATGTATTAAGAAAATGTCCAGACATCCCATATTAAAACCCAACCCAATCAATATTGTAAGTCACTGAGCTTCTGTCGGGGCTATTAGGAAAGGTTGCTTGTTGGTATAATGTTGTATTCGTTAAGAAAACTGAGGCAGAGGTTAGGTGACTTGTCTAAAGTCATATAGCTATGGTCTGAGGCTGGATTTGCAAGTACAAAGAGCGAGTCTAATCCAAACAGCCCCTCTTTCTCTATCTAAACTGAGACAAAGGAGAGTATGAGAGGTGGGATTAAAACCAATTTTCTCAGTATTCTTTGCTCTGTGTCAACACATTAACCTTCAGGAGGAAACCTCAGAAGATATCTAGTTCAACACCCTTATTTTACAAAGGAGAAAACTGAGTCCCAGAAAGTAGGAGTGAACATTCAAGTTGTCACACTTAGAAACTGGCAAAGTCTTAGATCTCAGAAGAGTGAAGTGGAATGAGCCCTGACCTCAGAGGAACAAAGACTCTAGTCTGTCTCTTACTAACTGTGTGATCTTAGAAAAGTCATTGTTGTGCCTCAGTTTTTCCATTTGTAAAAGTAGGGATTACTGAGCTAAAGCATCCCGAAGGTCCTTCCTTGTGAAAAGCACTGGTTGCTGTTAGTCGCTTCCTACTAGGAAGTGATAATAGCAGTCATTACCACAAAGTTTCATTGTTACTTCCCAGTTATGACTCATTTTTCCCATGAATTCATTTATTCATTTATACATGGATTTGAACATTCATTTATTGGCACATAATAAGCAATCAGCAAATGTTTTTTTTTTCATTCATTCAACAAATAGTGATTTAAAGCTTATAATGTACTAGCCCTCCCATTAGACATTAAAGATATAAAGATGAAAAAATGATACAATGCTTGTCTTCAATGCCATCATAGAGCAATTCCATGTACTTGTTGAGTAAAGGAAGGAACTTGTTTTAAGAAACAGAAGTCCTATGTCCAGCAATGATTTGGCAAGCATTTATTAAATGCCTACTGTGTGCAATAAGTAATTAACAAATGGTTTTTAATTCATTCAACAAATAGTAATTTAACATTATAATGTACCAGCCCCATTAGATATTAAAAATATCAAGATGAAAAAATTGATATAATATTTGTCTTCAATGCACCGATGTAGATTGAGCAATTCCACATATTTGTTGAATAAAGGAAGGAACTTGTTTTAAGAAACAGAAGTCCTATGTCCAGCAATAACTTGGCAAGCTTTATTAAATGCCTACTGTGTGCAATAAGTAATTAATAAATGGTTTTTAATTCATTCAACAAATAGTAATGTAATACTATAATGTACCAGCCCCCATTAGATATTAAAAATATAAAGATGAAAAAATTGATATACTATTTGTCTTCAATACACCAATGTAGATTGAGCAATTCCACGTATTTGTTGAATAAAGAAAGGAACTTGTTTTTAGAAACAGAAGTCCTATGTCCAGCAATCACTTGGCAAGCATTTATTAAATACCTACTGTGTGCAATAAGTAATTAACAAATGGTTTTTCATTCATTCAACAAATAGTAATTTAATACTTATAATGTACCAGCCCCCTGTTAGATACTAAAGATATAAAGATGGGTGCAGCTAGTTGGTGTAGTGGATAGAACATCAGCCCTGAAATCAGGAGGACTCGAGTTCAAATCTGACCTTAGACACTTCACACTTTCTGGCTGTGTGACCCTGGACAGGTCACTTAACTCCAATGGCCTCAGCAAAAACAAAACAAACAAAAAAAATACAAAGATGAAACAAATGACATAATGTTTGTTTTCAATACAATGTAGATAGAACAATTCCCCACCCTTGTTGAGTAAAGGAAGGAACTTCTTTTTAGAAACAGAAGTCTATGTCTGGCAATCATTTGGCAAGCATTTATTAAATGCCTACTATGTGCTATGTATTTGCTGTGTGCCTACTATGCCAGCCACTTGGAATACAATGACAAAAACAAAAATTGGAAGGTGTCTTAGAGGATCTCCTCATTTTGCTGATGGTGAAATCTGAGGATGACAAAGAGTGGTCTTATCCAAGTTTATACATGAAGGAAGTGGCAAACTCAGGATCTGAAACCATGTCACCTGCCTATCTTATTAACAGAACCATAAATAGCAATTTTTATGTCTGGGATAAATTCCTACCTGGGCCAAAGCCCCGGTGAGCACACCCTTGTTTTAGCTTTGCATTATATAGTGTTTTATATTATAATTACTAAAACAAACAAAAGAAGGAAGAGTTATTGAATAAATAGGAAAGGGTCCTTCCTCTTGGAGGGAGAGCAAGCTGTGTGTCTGATCCTTACTTGTGGTCCTTTATGTTCCTAATGCTTTTGAGGGACAGAAATGCTTGCTGGCCAGTTGAGGGTCTCTCCCCAGAATGTCTTCATTAAAATTACATATTTAAAAAAAGACTATAAGTTTTAGACAGCTAAAAGATATGGAATAGCTGAATAGGAGGTCGCTCCTGCAGGCTGCACCCCCAGAGGAGGAGGAGCTCTCTCTGATGTTCCAGTACACAGCAAAGCTTGTTTTCTCTCTCAGTGGCCCACAACATCTTGGGCTGTGAAGGGCACCTCACTTAAGAGCCATTTCCATTAAGAACGCCCTTCCTGTCCTATGTTCCATAAATCCCATATCAGCGCCTGTAATCAGATAGGGACCCTGACTGTTGACTTTGTTACGGTACCTGAAGCAAGACTCTATCTGCTAATTTAAAGCTATAAAACTGCAGCTCAGGGTTCCAGTGCCCTAATTCAGACTTCCTCTTCTCGGGGGCATTCATGCCAAAGTGAATGGGAAAGAAGGGAGGGGGTCAGTTAAGGGAGGGGGGGAATGCTAGCTAATGAAGTTAAAGAAGGCAGGACATCCTCTCCAGCATCCAACAAGCCCTTCCAAAGGCAAACACTCACTCTGCACTGCCTAAGGACAAACTGGCTTCTCTCCCATAATTTTTTCTTTTGGCAAAAAAATGGCTATCTTTTGTTTTTTATATCACCTTATTTTCTGTATGTATACTTTCCCCTTCTTTCTCAAGTGAGACGTTCTTTGTAATAAAGATTTAAAAAGGAGGAGGGCAAAATAGCAAAATCAACAGACACATTAACTGAGTCCTAGAGTGTACATAATATCCCATGCTCATAATTTCCTACCTTTGCAAAGAAAGGAAGAAGGAGATGCATTTTCTAGCTTCTCCAGGCTCAGATTTCTTGGTCAGCATAATTGTGCATAATTCTGTTTATTTGTTTGTTCCTTCCTTTTTTGTTGTTGTGATTACTGTGTAGATTTTTCCTGACTTTGCTCTATGCTTCTCCGAATTCTTCCTCTTCCTCATCCTTTAATTAGGGTCTCTCTGAGGACCAAAGGAGATAATAAATTGGAAGCACTTTGCAAAGCTATTAATTGTCATATAAAAGGGAGCTATGATGATGATGATGATGATGGCATTAATAGTATATGTGTATTACATTCATACAACACAGTCTGTTTAGTCATTCCTCAATCAATGGGCCCCTACTCTATTTCTGATTCTTTGAAATCACAAAAGTTCAGTTGTGAATATTTTGGTGCACCTTGGGTAAAGCTAGCAGTGAGAATCTTTGGTATGAATATTCTATTCAGTTTCTCAGCATTATGACATAAGATTACAAATTAAGAATTAGAGAGGACTTTAGAGGCCCCCTAATCCAAACCCTGATAAAGAAGAAATAGGGGAGGATCAGGGAATAATTTAAACTCACATTCAAGAATGGCTAGATTAATTTACAACTCCACCAACAATGTATTAGTGTTCCTGTTTTTCAATCACTCCTCTAACTTAGGCTCTTTCTATATCTTCTTCTTCTTGTTTTTACCTATTTGGTAGGTATGAGGCAAAACCTTAAGTCTGTTGTGATTTTTTTATTTTTGTTTTTCTGCCTCTCTCTCATTATTTGTAATTTGGGGCATTCGTTCATATTGTTGCTAATGGCTTGCAATCCTTTTGAGAACTGTCTGGATATATCTTTTGACCCATATATCAATTGGAGAATATCTCTTGGTCTGATATAATGATGTTAATTTCCTATAGAATCCTAAATCTTTAATCAGAGATATTTGTTGCAATTTTTTTTTCTTTTCCCCCATTTGGAAGCTCAATTTCTTATCTTAGCTACACTGATTTTATTCATTCAAAAGATTTTCAGTTTCATGGCCCCAATAATTCTGGGACCTGAGTTCAAATCTGGTTCCAAACACTTATTAGCTACATGACCCTAGACAAGTCATATAACCGTGTTTGTCTCAGTTCTCTCATCTGTAAAATGAGCTGGAGTAGGAAATGGCAAATCATTCCAATATTGTTGCTAAAGAAATCCCAGAGGGGACATGAAGAGTTAGTCATGACTGAAACTAACAACAACAAATAATTCTGTGACCAGTATTTTGTCTCTTCCTCTCACCTCCCTATTTTATAGAATCTTATCATTTTAGAATGACAGAACTAGAAAAGCTCCCCAAATACTGAATGTTGGAACTAGGATGAACTTTAGAACACAAAATATAAAAGCTGGAAAAGATCTTAGAAATCACATAATACAACCTTCTGATCTCACTCCATAGATGGGAAAACTGAGGTCCAGGAAAATTAAAAATAACTTATTCAAGGTCACATGGAAAACTATAATTGATATTTAAATCATGTTTTGAATTTTATAAAGCAATTTACATGCCTTATTTACTTGAATCTCCCCAAAACCATATAAGGTGGGCACCAAAGGTATTATCCTCCTTGTTTGATGGATGAGGGAACCTTAGGAAAAAGAAACCTACATTCACATAATTAGTAGAAGATCTATGATTTGAACCCATATCTACCTGGATTATTAGCATTCATTCTGGTAAGCAACAGAACCAGGATTCAAATTTAGCTCCTGATTCAGAACTGGAAAAGAGCTTTGAGTCCAAGTAGATCTTTTTAAGCACAAGGAAAATGAGTATTAGAGAAATTAAGCCATTTTTCAGATTGACACAGTTAAAAAGTAGATGGAAGTGGTATTTGAGTGCAGGTCCAAATTCAGTACTCTTCCCATTGTTCCATACTGCCTCTAGTTGTAAGTCTTCATGGAAGAAGAGCAGGATAGGACTTTAGACCTCTATTCCATCTTACCCAGAGGGGGAAAGTGAAGATAATGAGATATGGTGGAAAGGGCATTGGTTTTGGAATCACAGGGTCAGGGTTCGAAATTCCTGTCTTTTGCCTCTTTTTGTAACCCCAGCACTTAGTACAGTGCCTGGGACTGCAATGATTATTGACTGATAGATTGATTTTAATTCTGAAAGCATCCTAGGCAAGTACCTTCTTTCTTCCTCTATCAAATAAAGGGATTAGGGTAGACCATCTCTAAAGCCCCCTCTCCATATAAATGCTAAGATTCTGTGAAGGAACTTATTCAAGGTTCCAAAGCTCCCCAGTGAAAGGAAGGACTGGAAGCCAGGCTTTCTGACTGATTTTAAAGCTCTTCCCTCCCAGTTCCATCCCCCACCTCCCTCCACCCCAGTCCCCATTCCTCCACTTCTACCCCAAGAACCTAAAATGATAGCTCTGTCTCTGGTGATGTTCCAAGAAGCAGCCTGATTAAGATTAAGTCCACTAAGCAACACAGACCCTTGTTCATGCTTAGGTGTCTGTTAATTTGGAAGAAAAACAAGGAGGGAACCCGAAGGAGATGGAAGGGGGCCTCAACTGAATGCCTTTTTTGAATCCATCAAGCAACTGTTTAACAACTATAGCAAAGAGATCCAGCCAGTTCAGGGGAATGTACATTAATGTAATTATGGTATATCATTACTCAGTGGTTATGGGTAATGCAGTTGAATTACCTGAACTGGAGCTCGGCTCAAGGCAGACATTCTCTGCAGTTTTTTTCATACCTCCCTTTATCAGATAGAGGTGATTAGATGGGTTCCAGCATCTGAATAATTCAAATAAAAAAAAAAGACAAAAGAGCAAGAATATACCAACCATTTTTATCCCTAACTACTTGAGTTCCATTTAGACATAATAAAAATGACATTTACATATTGCTTTAAAATTTATAAAGCACCTTTAAAATCATAGAACCATAGACTTAGAGCAATAAGGAAACTTGAGGTCTAGTCCAAGCCCTTTATTTAACAGAAAAGGAAACTGAGGTTTGAGTGACTTGTTGTCTGACCCTCTCAGGGTAATTTCTCCTCTTGGATGGGGGTTAGAGTCTATTCTTCATAACTACATTTATATTCCCAGCATACAGAGGGCACTTAGTAAATGCTTGTTGGAGTGGACTGGATGGAAACACTTTGAGAGGTGATCAGGGTAATTAAAAGAAAAGCTTTTGGTCTTGAATTATCTGTGAGTTCTCTTGACTGATTGGTTTCATGGGATAATTAATTGCCAACATCTCATTTCATTGTACGCTATATAGATCTGAGCTGTGGATGCCTATTTTTTTAACCCTTTGGCATCTTTGACCAATCATAGGATAATGGGGCCCCTCTGCAATGTAACAAGCAGTGTAGATGGGCAGGGAAGTACAAATATGAGTTTTTTGGCTTCATTTCTGTCAGATGCTCAGATACTATGTTCAGTGGTTAGAGTCCTGTATTATTGAGGCTAAGTCACCAGGTTATACTTTTCTTAAGACCAGAGAACTTTTTATGGAATAAGGTTGTTCTGTGACTTATAGACAGGTCCTCCTAGCCCTAGACAGTGCCTTCAGGTAATAAGCCTAGTCCAGAAGGGAACTGGGGGAGTGGAGTTGATGGATCAGTGGCTATCCATGAAAGTCTTTTTTTTATTAAAGTTTTTTATTTGCAAAACATATGCACGGGTAATTTTTCAACAATGACTCTTGCAAAACCTTCTGTTTTAAATTTTTCCCTCTTTCCCCCCACTCCCTCGCTTAGATGGCAGGTAGTCCAATACATATTAAATATGTTAAAATATATAATAAATCCAATATATGCATACATATTTATACAGTTATCTTGCTGCACAAGAAAAATAGGATCTAGAAAGAAAAAAAAACCTGAGAAGGAAAACACAATGCAAGCAAACATCAATAGAAAGCATGAAAATGCTATGTTGTGGTCCACACTCAGATCCCACAGGCCTCTCCCTGGGTGTATAATGGCTTTCTTCATCACTGAACAACTGGAACTGGTTTGATACATCTCATTGTTGAAGAGAGCCAATCCATGAAAGTCTTAAATCCTACCTCACCTCAGATACTTACTAGCTGTGTGATTCAGTTAAAGTTATTTAACCTCTCTGCACCTCAGTTT
Source organism: Myrmecobius fasciatus (assembly GCA_023553655.1). Taxonomy (NCBI): domain Eukaryota; kingdom Metazoa; phylum Chordata; class Mammalia; order Dasyuromorphia; family Myrmecobiidae; genus Myrmecobius; species Myrmecobius fasciatus. Next base: position 5,295 of record JAJPUD010006145.1, on the reverse strand, counting down.
TCTCCTCTGTAAAATATCAGTTCTTAAAAGGACTGATAGTTCCTCATATCTCTTTCACACTGTATATGCATGCTTTTCTAAAAAACACAGTTCAATTCTGAAAGGGGATGCCTTCCAATGCCTTGGAAGTTTGGAGGTTCCTTTGAGGGATCATTCTCTTAGAGATTCTATGAATCATTTTCTTCCTTCCTACTTCCTTCCCTCCTCCTTTCTTTCTTTCCTTTTCTCTTTCCTTTCCTCCTTCCCTCCTTCTTTCCTTTCCTCCTTCCCTCCTTCTTTCCTTTCCTCCTTCCCTCCTCCTTTCCTTTCTTCCTTCCCTCCTTCTTTTCTTTCCCCCTTCCTTCTCTCTTTTCTTTCCTTCTTTCCTTCCTTGCTTCTTTCCTTGCTTCCTTCCATTCCATTCCATTCCATTCCTTCCTTCCTTCCTTCCTTCCTTCCTTCCTTCCTTCCTTCCTTCCTTCCTTCCTTCCTTCCTTCCTTCCTTCCTTCTTTCCTTCCTTCCTTCTTTCCTTCCTTCCTTCTTTCCTTCCTTCCCTCTTTTTCTCTCTCTCTCCCTCTCTATCTCTTCCCTGTGCAACTCACTCTTTCTGTCTGTTCTCTCTACCTCTCATCCCTCTCTCCCCTTTCCCCTCTCCTCTCTCCTATTCTCTTCTCAATTAAAGACCCTGAGTATAACCCAGAACTATGATTTTCCAGGAATAATTATAGGCTTAGTTCAGTTTTTAGGCAAATTCAAGTTGAGCCAACAAACATTTATCAAGCACCTACTATGTGCCAGGCATTGGAGATAGAAAGAACAACAAAAACAGCACCTGTCCCCAAGGATCTCATCTTCCATTAGGGATATAAAACATCTATCCAGTTAAGTATACAAATGATAATCTGAGGACCTGGGAGAGAGCCCTAGACCCTAGGGAGCTTTAGATAAAGCCTGTTAGTATGTTGAGTGCAAGCATTTTCCAGGAGGTAGACTAGGGAAGGGAGGATGTGCTCCAGGAACAGAGGGACATGTCCTTCTTGCATGGAGCTAGGAGATAAAATCACAACCCCCCCCTTTTTTTTTTGCTGAGGCAATTAAGGTTAAGTGACTTGCCCAGGGTCACATAGCTAGGGAATGTTAAGTGTCTGAGAGCAGATTTATTTGAATGCAGATCATCCTGACTTCAGGGCTGGTGCTCTAACCATTGCACCACCTAGCTGCCCTCATAAAATCCCATAGTAGTCAGCCATGTCTGTCTTCCTCCAGGTGAAGAAGCTGAGCTCCAGCTGAAATGTCTTAGCTGAGCTCTTGAAGCCAGAATCAGAAGCCCATAGCTCAACTTCCTTGCTCTACAAATAGCAAAACTGAGTCACAGGGACATTCACTGACTTGCCCAATGTTTCACAGGTAGAACTAAACTCTGGCTCTTGAATTTCAGAGTCAGGACCTTTCCCAGCAGACCACACACTATTTGGCCAAAGCAAGACTGAAACCTGGGTCTCCTTCCAGTCTCCTGACTCCTACTTCATCCCTTCCTTCCTTTTCATTCCACAATTTAAAACATATCCCCCCTTTTTTGGTGGGGGACAATGTCACTGAGCATGCTTCTCTCTTTGGTTCCAGTATCTCTCCCTGTCCCCGTCTCTCTTCCTCTCTCTACTTCTTACTGCTCCATCTATCCCAAGCCCATTGGGTGGTTCTGATAGAGATAAAGAACCTGAGGATCTGGGGTGCTGTCGCCAAGCCTTTGAGCCCAGCTGCCCTGAACCATCCCAAGGCAGTAGTGCTGGTGGTTGGGGAAGGGAAGGGGAGAGGGATTCGCTTTAACCAATAGCACATGTGTTTTCCCTTTCTTTTGGATTTAGTATGCACCCACATTCAGAAAAGCCCATATTGTTCTGGAGACACAAGGATTTGGCATCCTCCCCTGTCCTGGGGGTTCCTACTATGGAGGGTCCTTCCTCCCTTATCTCTCTCCCCAGGGCCTGGAAAGCTCTCCCAAGAGGAGAGAGCTGTACTGGGCGGCCAGTTGACTCAGCTATAGACTAGTCAGGGAGAAAAGAAGTGAACAGGAGAGAATATTATGTAGGATTGATAGATGCCTGTAGTTTATAAGTTATTAACCACCAGGTAACAGATTTGATTAATTTTGTGCCTGGAGGTTCCCCCCCCCCTTCCTCCTCCCAAAGAATCAGAGAAAACAAAATATTTTTCTAATTAAATAAATCCACGGTGCCCGCTAATGGAGCCCGTCTGTGAGCGCGTGACAAGGCAGGGGGAGAAGTGGAATAATGATTTTATTTTTTCATTAAATAGAATTATAGGCAGTTACTCAAAGCAACCCTGAGCCTAATTGAAAGAAAACCATTTCTTCTTAATTTACTTTCACGGTTTGGAATGATAAAAGAGCGTGTTCACTGGGAAATTAAATACAAAACACAGCACAAGTAAAGGACCTTTTTCTTTTTCTTTTTAGTGAGTTTTCAACGCCCCCCTCTTCCCTAAATCTGAAGGCCTGATCTCCAGGCACAGGTGAGAGAGAGAAAGGACACCCCCTCATTCAATCCCCCTCCAGCTCTAGGTTTGCCTGAAGTTTTGGTACCCTTAGAAGGTAACATGGTCAACTGATTCATAGTTTCCCAGACCACTTCATTGTACATCGAATAGCTAAGATTTTAAAATTTTCAAAACCTTTTATCTATATTAATTCATGATCCTTACAAGAATCCTGTGATATTATTATACCTATTTTATAGATGAGGAAACTGAGGTAGATGGAAGTTAATGACTCCTCTGGGTTTACAGAAATAGCCGTGTTTGAGTTTGGATTTGAACTAAAAATTTTTCTGATTCCATATTCTGCACTCTAACCATCTAGATGGTTTAACTGCCCCTGATAAAGGAACCAAGACACAGAGAGACAAAACAAAACAAACAAACAAAAAAACTTGCTCAAGAAAGGTTAACATGATCAACTGATTCATAGCTTCCCAGATGACTTCATTTTACATCGAATAGCTAACATTTGTATAACATTTAAAAATTTTCAAAGCCCTTTACCTTTATTAATTCATTTGATCCTTACAACAATTCTGTGATTTATTATGTCTATTTCATAGATGAGGAAACTGAGTAAATGGAGGTTAATGACTCTTCTGGGTTAACAGAAATAAGTGTCTTAGTTTGGAGTTGAACTTAAAATTTTTCTGAATCCAAATTCGGCTCTCTAACCATCTAGAAAGTGCCTCCTTACTGCCCAGATAAAGGAACTAAGATGCAGAGAGGAAAAAAAATAAAAATTAAAAAAAAAAACTTGCTCAAGAAAGGTTATCATGAACAACTGATTCATAGTTTCACAGACCACTTCATTTTACAACTAGCTAATATTTGTATGACATTTTAAAATTTTCAAAGCCCTTTGCCTATATTAATTCATTTGATCCTTACAACAACCTCATGATATTGTTATACCTATTTTATAGATGTGGAAACTGAGGTAAATAGAGGTTAATGAGTTCTCTGGGTTAACAGAAATAGCTGTGTCTAAGTTTGGATTTGAACTTAAAATTTTTCTGACTCCAAATTCTGCACTCTAACTGTCTAGATAGTTTAACTGCCCAGATAAAGAAACTAAGACACAGAAAAGCAAAACAAACAAACAAAAACCCAACTTTCTCAAGAAAGAAGGTCAACATGATCAACTGATTTATAGCTTCTCAGACCACTTCATTTTACGACTAGCTAATATTTGTATAACATTTTAAAATTTTCAAAATCTTTTACCTATATTAATTCATCTGATCTTTACACAGTCCTGTGATATTATTTTACCTATTTTATAGATGAGGAAACTGAGGTTAATAACTCCTTTGGGTTTTCAGAAATAGCTGTGTCTGGTTTGGATTTGAACTTGAAATTTTTCTGACTCCAAGTCCTGCACTCTAACCATCTAGAGAGTGTCCCCTAACTTCCTAGATAAAGGAACTAAAACAGAGAGGCAAAAAAAAAATAAAAATTAAATTCCCATAAGTAGGGTATAGAAATACTAGGGAATACACAGATTAAAACTAAATCCTGCTGTCAGGGGGCTTACATTTGAGGGAATGGAATAGAAGAACAATGCACGTATGAACCATGTCCATTGCTGGTAAATCAATACAAAACACATATATGATATACACATGATGTAATTTAAATATTAGCTGGGTGGTGCTATGGATATCTTGGAGTCAGGAAGACTTAATTTGAACCCAGCCTCAGATACTTACTATCTGAGTGACCCTGGACAAGTCACATAACTGTCTGCCTCAGTTTCTTCATCTGTAAAATGAGTTGGAGAAGGAAATGTCTCTGCCAAGAAACTCCAAATGGGATCACAGAGAGTAGGATATGATGGAAATGATTCAAGAGCAACAGATTTCAATATGTGGAAGGACTTGTGTATGTGTGTGTCTGGGATCAGAAAAGACCCTCCAGGACAAGTGGCACCTGAGCCAAGCCGTCACATGCTAAGACACAGGGAGGGAAATTCTCATACAGGATGTAAATAGCACACGGTCCAGTCTGCCCAGCAGGGAGACAGTGGGTGGGAGGGAATGTTAGGTAACGGGTCTAGGAACCTAGATTGGAGCCAGCTTGTAAAAGGCTAGTTCTGTGTGCCTTCGTGAGTGCCCTTTCTCCCCAACTCTTGCCAAAGTCTCAATTATAGAAATGACTTCCATTTCTATATGCATTAAGGTTCTTAGAGTTGTCTTTAGAGGTAGCATTATTATCCCCATTTTACAGATGAGGTAACTGAGGACTAGAGAGCATGACGTAGCTTGCCCTCCGTGACACAGCTAGGATGGCATCCCAAGTTCACAGATTTTGAAGAATAAAAGACCCGTTTTCATTGGGTTCGGTCACTTTGCAGTCATGTCCCATTCTTCCTGACCTCATTTGGGGTTTTCTTGGCAGAGATACCGGACTGGTTTGCCATTTCCCTCTCTGACTCATTTTACAGATGAGGAAAGTGAGGAAAATAGAGTTAAGTTACTTTCCCAGGGTCACACATCAAGTAAGTGTCTGAGGCAGGATTCAAACTCCTGAGTCCACAAAAGAAACAGCAATTCTCCTGGTCTTATTTTTTTCAAGGAAATCAGGATTAAATGACTTGCCCAGAGTCACACAGTTAGTATCAAGTGTCTGAAGCTGGGTTTGAATTCAAATCCTTCTGACTCCAGGGCCAGTGCTCTATCCACTTAGCTTCCCCTACTATTATTATTATTTTAAACAACTTGGCTTAACCCAACCCAATCCAACCTAACAAGCATTTA
>JAJPUD010006144.1:102193-137899 GCA_023553655.1 Myrmecobius fasciatus | reverse complement strand
CCCCCCATGGAAATTTGGTCCATCCATGAAATGTCAAAGAGACTTACACAGTGAAATGTTGAATGAATGTATGGAAAGTATTTGAAATGAGTCCCACCTTACAATCTAACATAAGCAACTATATTTACTTACATAGTTCTAGGGACCCTTCATTTACAGAAGAACTGCCTTTTTTATAGGGTGGTGCTCTCATATGAAGGAACACTGAGTGGCTATATTCTATTTAATTACAAGCAAGAGTGGGCTTTTGCAGATGTTAAAAGGGCTTGATTTGAATAGTGTGTTGACATCAGATGAATAGGAGTGGCCACCTGCTAGCTCCACTTTTGGCTCTAGGGATGATTTGCATTCCTGTGGCCTGTTGCTCGGCTTGATCACTCTCAGCACTTTGCCTGCCCATGAACTGTTTAATATCATGGATACCTTCCAGTCAGGAAGGCTATCTTCAATATTTGTATCAGGCCAAAAGAGTGAGGGACTGGCTCTGTAACTGCTTGGCTAGAACAGGATGGTCTTGCTTAATTTGCACCACATCAAAGAAACGGATTTTTTTTTTTTTCAGTTGCCTAGATTTAGATAAAAATCAGCTTATTCTTTCTTGCTAAAGAACATTAGCAGACCATTTCTTCCTTCTGAGAGATAATGCTCACCATTTTAATTAGAACACAGTGTGGTATTATTAATAATCCCAGACTGTTTTCATTTGGTTTTCTTTCATTTTTATGGCTTATTATAACAAATTTTCCAAATACTTTAAGTTTAGAGTATAAAAGAGTGTAAAAGGTTATTCTAAAACTAGAAGGATTCCATTTTTTAGAAAGGCAAATGGAGAACAGACAGTAGAGGGAAAGGAAAATAACAATAATTTGTGATGCTGAAAATATCAGAAGATCAAAGAAAAGAAGGGTGCATCAAAAATATTTCAAGAAGATATAACTGCATTTGTTTTCCACCCAATAAAATTAATTGTAATCTGAGATTTATAAACTAAGTATTATTAAGGTCATCTCTGATTAAAGAATTGGTTAAAATTTGAAGAGTTTCATGGCTAAACTACTAAATACATATATTTTAAATTTTATGCCTTATTCAATAAAATAATGAATAGTATCCAGAAATAATCACCCAATAACTCTGATATTCATGGTGAACATTTCATTTTACATAAATAATCCTATGTAAAATTACACTAAATATTATTTTAACATTTTGTCTGTATTTTTAAAAACAAATTTAAATTTCTAGAAATTAATTACAGACTATAAAGCATTTTTAAGCATGTTATTTAAGAAGCACTGCCTGTACAAATCTCACTTTAAATATTTACTAGGATTTTACTATTAGCAAGTCAGTTATTTTCCCTTAGCTTTATTTCCTAGATGTTTAAATGTTAATTTTCCTTGTTGTACCTACTTTTGAGGGCAGTGAAAGGATAACATGACATAATTATAGATTTGGTTTTCTAAACCTGAAAATGCAAGATCACTTTTGGTTTTTCTTATTGTTACCATTATCATCATCATTATAATCATTAGTCAATTCAACAAAGATTTTTTTAAGCTCTTACGTGTTCAAGGTACCACACTAGGTTCTAGAGATAGAGAAAAACAAGTCTGTTTTTAGCTTTAAAGAGCCTATGAATTTTATTACTATTGTTATTATTATTATTACTATTTTATTCCTTTAATTTTTATATTTAATGTAATTCTGGTAATGGTGCTAGGAGCTTTATAAATTATTATTATTATTGTATTATGCATAATCAGATTGTGGCACTGGGGAATGAAGTCAGACAATCTGTTAGAGCACTCTGATCAGATAACTTGATCCCTCTCCTTTCAGAGAATATCATGACTTGAGCTCTGCTCAATGTGCTAATTTTCTGTTTTGTGATAGACTTCTGGAACCAGAAAATACTTTCAGGAAGATAGAAGGTTCCCCTATGGATTCTTGTTTTCTACAGGAGGCTCCCTGATGCTGCCTCTCCTTTTGGGCTTCAGAGGAACACAAAGAGCATCTGGACAAATTATATGATATTATCCAAAACCAAAAAGAAAAGTCCTTTCCCCTAACTCTCTTACTCAGAAGCAATTTGTCAAACAATAAAAATTTATTAAGCACATATTATGTGCCTGGTACTATGCTAAGCAGGTTACATACATTCAATGTTTACAAAATAATTGCTTAGATGGATGAAAGAACTGATTTTTGTAATTGAATGAAAGGATTTGGAACAAGCTTATATTTTCCAGATAATAACAATAATAATGATTATATAGCATTTTAAGTTTATAAAGCATTTTATAAATATATCATTTGATTCTCATAAAAAATCTGGAAAGTAGGTGCTATTATTTTCCCCTTTGTATAGATGAAGAAAGTTAAGGTACTTGCCCAGGGTCACACAACTAATCAGTGTCAGAGTACATATTTGAATTCAGGTCTTCCTGATTACTGCCTCAGGATTTCCCCCTGTGCCTTCTAGGTTTTATTGTTCAGTCATTTTTCAGTTGTGTCTGACTATTTGTGATCCCATTTGGGGTTTTCTTGGCAAAGATATTAGAAAAGATTGCTGTTTCCTTCTCCAACTCTTTTTACTGATAAAGAAACTGAGTCAAACAGGGTTACATGATTTGCCTAGAATCACAAATCTCATAAGTGTCTGAGGCCTGATTTAAATTCTGAAAATGAATCTTCTTAATTCCAGGCCCTGTGTTCTAGCCATTGTACCACCTAGTTGCTCAAATCTAGCTAGCTAATGCTAAGTATCTTCGGAAAACTTCAGTAGCAGATATCATGACAAAGATGATGTGTCCTTTGACCAGTCCCCATACAATTCCATTTTTTTTTTGCTGGGTTTCTATTTTTAAAGAGCTTTTCATTCTATATAGTTTGGAGTCTATAAATATTTGGTATATGTATATCTATTAGAAATGTTATATTTTGTGAATCAATATTTCGTGCTGGTGATAGTGAACAATGGTTTTATCTATAATAATATTATATTACAGTTTATTGGAAGAATTCTCAAAGATGCTTTAATGCTTGCATTTGTATAATAAAAATAATAAATATTTATATAGTGCCTATTCTATACTTGACATTATGCTAAGTGCTTTACAATTATTAACTTTTTTGATCTTTACAGAAACCTTAGAATGTAGGTACTCTTATTATCCCCATTTTGCAGATGAGATAACTGAGGCAAAAAGGGTAATAAAGACAATAAATTTCTGGATTTGAACTCAAATCTTTCTGACTCTGTGACCTAAGTTCTCTCCATTGCATTCCTAGCTGCCTATATGTATGAAAATTCATCATCTGTCTGTGGATAATAATTAGTTCCTAGTACGTAACTCTGGAAACAGAACACTTGATTGTGTTTATCTACATTTTTGGTCAGTGTCAAATTTTTTTTACTCTACTGCATATGTGTGCATGTGTATATTGGTATATATGCATGTGTATATGTATATATCATAGCTTCTATATTTTTTCCAAATTTTTGATTTTTTTGGTAATTATGACATTTTAAAAATCATGAACTTCATTTTTGTAAATGAGTTTACTGATTAAATCACATGTTTATTAATTTTTTCTTATATCTTGTTGGTTGAGTTTGCAATTATCTCACACATGAAGGGTTTTCTGATTCTATCCTTTTTTTTCTTGCTGAGGCAATTGGGGTTAAGTAACTTGCCCAGGTCACACAGTTAGGAAGTATCTGAGACTGGATTTGAATTCAGGTCCTTCTGACTTCAGGGCTGGTGTTCTATCCACTGCATCATCTAGCTGCCCCCTGATTCTATTCTTAAATCTTCTATTTCACAGAATTCAGCAGCAGCAGTAGCAGCAGTTGTGGTTCCATCAGTGTCATGATAATTGTGGTAGTCACCATCATCTTCATTAATAAATAGATACATTGCATTTCCTTTCTATTACAGATTAACATGTCTAATAAACATGTATAGCATGAAAGTTTTGACTTAAATAAAGGGGCATTATATCACTCCCTTTCAAAATTAAGAATGTAGTTTTTAATAGTTTGAATAAAATTGCTTTTCTTATATGGAGCACTAACATTCTTATGAATATTTAGACTAATGATTCACTGTGTAAGAAATGGTCAATTGTATTTTTCTACAATATTTGATAGTATCCTAGTACTTAGAACCTAGATAACCTTGAGTAACCTGGAGTACCACTTTAGGTAATATGTGAAATGCAATTTAGAATTTTCATTGAAATTTTATTTTGCAGCATAGCTGGCTAAAATAAATAGCCTCTATTATTTATTTATTTATTTTGTAATGAAAGATGGCTCAATGGAAACTACTACTTCAAAACTCATTACATTTTATGGCTTTTTTTCTTTTTTAGAAACTCCTAAAAAGTTCAAGATCAAGATTTTATATCATTGCAAAAAATTCCCAGCTGAGGGCAATTGAGTGTATTGCATTTCTTTGTTCATTATAAATTGATTATATTGTCATTTAAACTTTCATAAGATTTTTCAGTTTGGAATTATTTTTTCCTTTTTAAATAAGATTCTGTTTCCCAATTATACTTGAGTCATATTTTTTCCTCTTAAAAAAAAGGATCCAGTTTAACTAGCATTATTCTTTTTACATATTAACCACCAGCTTTTAAGAGGAATTTTTTAAAACAAGGCCATAAAACAAAGAATGTGCATGAAACTCAGCTCTAAAGATTTTTAATCCATTCCTCCTTTGTTTGAATTAGTCTGTTTCTTTAACTTATTTGTTTATAAGAATTTACTTTAAAATTATATATTTATATAGGGAGCCAAATTCTCTCCAGAACCTAATTCATTCTCTTGTTAGGCCCTTAAGGAAGATCATTAATAGTGGCTAAACATGTAGGCCAGTGCTTATATCTGGCAAAGACTGATGTGTGAAACTTAAAGACTAGAAAAAATGAGACTATGTCTATTTAACTAAAACAGCCAGACTCTAGCGCACTTTAGTTTACTTATTTCTACTACCCTGGTGGCCAATTTTAATTAAGTAATGCAATAAAATATAAAAGGGCAGAAAGAGGGGATAGAATAGGTGCTATATTTGACTTCAAGAAACTACATCCTCCAGAAGCTGCTAAGCTGAGCATGAATTTCATAAGGGGACTGAGAGGGTACAGCTGTATAAAAATACATTCTGTGTGAAATCCAAGTAAATATATGACACAGTTCCTCTTCCCAAGGGTTTGGAAAAAATAGGGCATATAAATATGAAGAGATCATTAAATATGGAAGCCACAGTATTGAATGTGACAATTCAGAAATGGAATAAATGACTTTTGCATTAAGTGGCCATGTCTTTCAACTAGCATTTGTAAACTATTTGCTATGTGCAAGATACTGTTATTTGCTGAGAATATATAGATAGAAATATGGATTTACAACCCTTAGAATTTAGTAATTTAAATCTCATCATCTATGAAACTGAGGTCTGGAAAGATGAAGCAATTTACCCAAGGTTGCCCAGGTTAAGTAAGAAACTGACATTTTACCTATATTTTCTGATTCAAAATAATAATAATAAAGATATAATAAGAGCTTGAATATAAGTGATTTTATAGGTCTTTTCCTAATGAAATCACCCTAATTTACAACTGAAGGGATATGAGAGAAATGTGGTGAGGAAAAGGAGAGAGCAAAGATATCTAATGTTATCAGTCCAGACAACTAAGAGGTTACTCATATTGTGAATAGATATGAATAAGACAGAGAAAAAGGCAAGGTTTTTTCCCCCTTTTTTTTTGTGGGAGAGAGATTGTAAAATATAAGGAATTGGAGGCACCATTGAGATTTTATGGAACAGCTGAAGGCATTTTGAGGGCTGCTGGTTTAGTGAGACTGAATACAGACTCAGATATGGCTATGTGTGAGCAGAGATAAGATAAGAGCAAAGAGATACAAGGGTAAAAACAATGGTCTAGAATTGAGTTGTATTGCTAAAAGGCCAGGATAAAGGAAAGGGGAGAATGGAGACAATGCATATCCTGGGAAAAATCCAGGGCTTGTTAGAATGGAATTCACAAGGAGGATAGACAACATGATAAGGAATGATAAGACATAATGAGAAAGGGAATAACAACAACAAAAAAATATCCAATAAGAAAAATTCAGAATTCATGAACAAACAAGTATTACATTTTTGGGTGATATCAAGATTAAAGTTATGACCATCTATGTATAACTAAAGTTATGAAAATTAATTAAAATGAGAGGCTGGAATATTAGAGTATCTGAGGAAGTGTGTGTGTGTGTGTGTGTGTGTGTGTGTGTGTGTGTGCGTGTGTAAAGAGACAGAGAGAGAGAAAGAGAGAGAGACAGAGACAGAGAGAGAGAGAAGAAAATAGGAAGGAAGTAAAAACTGAATAAAATACTGAACTCTAGGTGAAAAGAAAAAGAATGTCCTGAAGGTAAAGAAATAGTGGCCATGAAGATCTGGTTAGATTGATAAATTTGAACTGCATGAGCTCAAAGAAAAAAAGGTTGCTTAGTGAAGGTAGCAGAGAAAGGTTCTTAAAGTGGCAATGGGTAGCAGTGGTTATTCATCTCCCCCATTGTGGTGAGTGATTAGTAAGAAACGAGAGAAAGTGTAGTCAGTATTAGAAAGTTGAAGGGTAGTGTGGACACAGAAGACACAGTGGAAATAGTGGGCAGAACTTATGAACCCATCAAAAAGGGATAGAATAGATATAAGGGAGCAATGAGTTGAGCACAGAAAACAGATCTGTAAATCTGCAGCTGTGGTTTCAGACTGACTGAGATAGGCTAATATAAGGAGATGGGAGTATGCTGATCATTGAGGAGTGAGTCTAAACAGAGTATCATTAATTAGAGAACTAGTGAAAGGGACCTAAGGTTAGACTATATTTAATTATGTAAGCCACCTGTCTCAGATGGCATACATCCTGGTAGGAAGAACTGGTAAAGGTATAGCAGGGAGGACAGGCCAAGTATATCAAAGTTGGGAAAGTACAAATGATCCACTTTAAAAAAAAAAAGAAAAGAAAACAATATTTGTAAACAATATTTTAGGAAGGCTTTGACTTCCATTCTGATATTTTCCTTCAATTCTAAAGATATATTATTAAAGACATGAAAAGTGAAATCTAAAAAAGAAAGATATTATGTAGCCAATATAGCTATACCCAGAGTAGGTGTCAAACTAACCTTATTTCCTTTATTTACAAGTTTAATAAAATAGTAAATCTGGTCATAATTCAGGTGAAGCTTATATAGATTTAGCAAACTATTCAGCAAAATGTCTCATGCTATTTTTTTATGATAAAGACAGAAAGACATGAGCTATACAACAGTATGGTCAGACTCAAAGAACAAAAAGATTGGTTCCATGTAAGCTTGGAAGAGGGGGGTCTCCAGTTCAGTATCCAGGAGCTTCTTTTTTCCTATAATTAAACATTTTTACCAGCGGCTTTAATAGAAAAGAGACATAGACAGAATCATATTTTAAGATTACACAAAGCTAGGGGAAATAAGTCTAATAGTTAATGACAAAGCCGTTGTTCAAAAAATCCAGTAAAGGGTAGAAATTTGGACAGAATGTAATTATTTCAAAATCAGCTGAGATTGGTTGTAGAATCTTGCACTTTGGTTCAAGAAATTTACTTCACAATACAAGTTGGGAAATTCTTGGTTAGAGAGAAATGTGCATGAAAAAATGTGTTGGCTTTAGCAAACTAATAATTTTATAAATTAATGTGAAATGATACTCAATTTGTTAAAATCTTGGGCTGCATTAGTAGAATTATATAGCATCCAGTGGTAATGAAGTAATAGTTTCACTGTCTTCTGTCATGGTCAGAATGTGTTTGAAATATTATGATCAGTTTCTGAGCACAGAACTTTAAGAAGAACACTGAGATACTAAAGAGTCTCCAGATGAGACTAAAAATCTTGTGGAAGATCCTAGGAATGTTATATCTGGAGGAAAAAAAAAATATGGGGAGATAGTATTTGACTTCAACTAAAGAAATGCTTTTATGTAGGAAGAATTAAATGTTCTATTTGACCTCAGGAAAGAAAACTAGAAGAAATGTGTAGAACTTGCAAAGAATTAAGTTTAGGTTTGATGTCTTGACAAGCTTCCTAACAATAAGTATATCCAAAAGTTTTTAGTAGGGTGCCTCAAAAAATCATGATTCCCTCCTCAATAACAATCTTTAGGCAAAAGGGATGAGTTATCCCAAAAGACATTTTAGGTACATTATAGTTATGTTTTGGTTTAGATGGTCTCTGAAGACCCTTCTAACTCTATGATACCGTGATTCTATGGGAATGTAGAAGAAGAAGAAGGAGAAGAAAAGAATGAAGGACGGGGCAGCTAGGTGGCACAGTGGATAGAGCACCAGCCCTGAAGTCAGGACGACCTGGGTTCAAATCTGGTCTCAGACGCTTAACATTCCCTAGCTGTGTGACCCTGGGCAAGTCACTTAACCTCAATTGCCTCAGCAAAAAGCAAAAACAAAACAAAACAAAAAACAAACAAAAAAAAAAAGAATGAAGGAGAATGAAGAGGCAAAGAAGCACAGAAGGGGAAAGAAGAGGAAGAGAAAACAAGGACAGGAAGATCAAGAGAAGATAGGAAATGGGGAAGGAAAGAAGGAAGGAAGGAAGGAAGAAAGAAAGAAGCAAGGAAGGAGGGAAGGAAGGAAGAAACAAGGAAAGAAGGAAGGAAAGAAGGAAGGAGGGAGGAAAGGAGGGAGGCAGGGAAGGCCATAAGAACAGGAGGAGGAAAGGAGACAGAGAGGGAGGAAGTGTAGTTTTGTATTTGAAACTATCCTGTTTCTTTGAATTTAGCTGAAAATGAATGGCAGAACTTATATTCCATTTTTATAGTCTTTGGGAATCCATAGTCATCCTCTAGCCATATTGAATCACTGGAGAAGTATTTTATTAGACAGACAAGTAGATATTTCATTACACTGGCATCTACAAAATCACAAAAACTCTTTTTCATTTCATGGATCTTCTGAATGTATAGAAAAGAATTGGCAATGAGTTACATGGAATAAGAAGGTGTAGATGGTTTGTGATATGCATAAGTGAGAAGGATAGACATACTGATGAGATCATAAATCATAGTACTGAAGTAATTAAACTATTGAAATAAATGTCTTATCTTTTCCTTCTTTTTATATATATATATATATAAATAAAGACATACAGATATCTCAAAACTTTAGTTTTATAAATATAGCAATTCCCAAAAAAATAACTCTTTACATATTGAGATTACAACCTATTTATAATTTATTTTAACAGGGACTTGTTCATCGCCATACAATCATTGAGTCCAAAGTAAAATATGAATCCATGTCTTTCCTGACTTCAATTCCAGTATGTAATCAACCATGACAGTGTATTTCTCTAGTCTAAATGACATGGAGTTGGTTATGTTTCTGTTGTTATTTGCATCAAACCAACATAAAACAATGTTTTATTTTGTTTATTTTATACAAAATTAACAGCAATCAGGGCAAATGGGGGAGTGGTCCCCAAATCTGAGTGGATTAATTTCCCTACAGTGGAAGGAACATTGACTTTGAAGACATAAATACCAAAATATAAAGGTGTAAGTGGATTTTCTTTAAGTTATTAGAATTTATGCCAAATTTTAACTGTATATTTACATGCAAACACTTGATAAGCTAATACAACTGACATTTAAATAATGTCAGCAAATGGTAACATTCTGAACAATACTGAAATGAATAACATAAGTGTTTTATAACCTTATAATATTATGATACTCTATTATTATTATTGTTATTATTTTCAGGAATCTTCATGAACTTGTCATTTCTGCAACACAATCAACAGAAAATCTTTCATGGATTTTGAAAATTCTCCTGAATGAAGATTGATTAAATATATGACTTTGGGCAAACCACTCACCCATTCTGAGCCTCAGTTTCTTCATTTGTAAAATGAGAGAATTGGCTCAGATGACCTCCTAGGTCCCTCCCAAGCCTAATATTCCATGAGACCGTGAGCTTATAATAGAAGCCATTAAAATAAATATTGTTTTATGAATGACAAAGTCTTGAAAGTTATGTGTGAATTACAGCAAATTAAATTCTTCTTCCAAGACCTGTCTTTGGCAGTAAAATAGTACAGTGTAAGGTATTGTAAGATTCTCAGAAAGTTCTGTGTCATTGTCACATACTTTTGCTTTTCTTTCAGGAAGTTATTTTGCAGGATACGCTATTATCTTTACTTGATAAAGACCTGGGAGAATGGCAATAACTCAAGATTTACAGTAACATTTAATTTGTATCTGTCACAATACCACTTCACTCAACCATTATAATTATGTGTTAACTGCCATTACATCCCAGTATATGAAGCAATAAATAGGCCCCAAGTGCCAAGTAAACACAGAGGCAAGCTGGAGCCTATTTTTTCCTGCATATGGGAACCATCTCTTCCTAAGTCTACTATGGTAGAGAGCCACTTAAAGTTGGAATGTGTTTTCTTTGTTAAGAAAATGCTAAGTGGTATGAATATCTTGATTTTACATTTTAAACAGTATACTTTTTCTTTGGCATAAATGTCTTATATTCTTATATCTCTGTGGATATCTTAGTTTGGTATACAGTGGTTATTTTAAATATCTGGGAAGCTCATAGTTCCTAAATTCATAACTGAATGGAATCTCAGAGGTCTTTTAGTCTAACTCCCTCATTTTCTGTATAAGGAGTCTAGAGACCCAGAAAAGTTAAGTGATTTGCCACAGATCACATGTATGTTAAGTAGCAGAACATGCATTTGAAGCTAAGTAGGTCCACTAATTCCAAAGCTAGTACTCATTCCCCTGTACCATATGGTCCACATGGATTATCATGACTTACGATCTTGGTAGATATTGTAAAAATGAATTTAGGCATCATCTAAGAAAGAAATAATGTTTCTTTTAAATTAATTTTATAGATATTTGTCATCACTCTCTCCTATTGTTCTCCCAAACTGTACAACTGAAAAAGGAGGAAAAAATCACTCATAAATATGCAAGGTTCAACTAAACAAATTTGCACAATGGCCACATATCTAAAACTTTATTTCTCATGTTGCATTTTAAGTCTATTAGCTCTCTGGAAATAAATAGGCTGTATGTATCATCTTCAGTTCTATGGATTCATGAATTGAACTGTTTGTAGTTCTAGAGACTTCTAAAGTGTTTTATTTTATTTTATTTTATTAATATTATTGTATAAATCTTTTCCCAGGTTTTGTTCATTTCAATCTGCTTGAGTTCATAGAGGTTTCCCCTATTTCTTCTGAAACTCTGTATTTCTTTATGCCTTAATAATATTCTATTAACATTCCTGTGCTAGAATTTGTTTTTATATTCCCCAATAAGTAGGTACTCTATGAAATGAAGTCTTAATAATTAGAGCTCTCCAAAGCAGAATACATTGCTTTGAAGCAACCAATTCTCCCTGAAACATGAAACCTAAAATCCACTTAGAATGTCTTATTGAAAACAAAATTAGACATTTGAGGTTTTCAAAAAAGGCTTATTGAGTGTGTTTTAAGAGGTACTTTTGCCAAGTCAGAGTTTTGTACCAGATGATTACTGACACTTCTATCTCTGAAGTGCTATGTGATTTTTGATAATGATACAAAGTAAATCAATAAAACACTTAAAGATTTGATAGCTACTTTTAAGTATACCCAACTTCTTTATCAACTTTAGGTTCCTGAATACTTAATTATACAGTTTGGTTAAGTGATCTAAAAAAGATACCAAGGCATTTAGGTGCATAGTAGTTAGAGTACAAGCCCCAGAATGAGGAAAAGCTGAGTTCAAATATAGCCTCAGGTGTTTACAGATTGTGTGACCCTTAGTAAATCACTGGATCTCTATTTGCCACATTTCCCCAACTGTAAATTGGGGGTAATGATAGTATTTGTGTCCCAAGGTTGTTGTGAACATCAAGCAGGATAATAATTGTAAAAATCTTGGCATGGTGCCTCATAGTAAGCTCTATAAATATTAGCTATTATTGTTAATTACTTTTATAAAAGAATGTATCAAATTCTACATATTACTTTCTCTTTTTTTGAATTTTTTATAATGAATTTATTAAGCCTATTTATTTCTCTAATTGTTTATGAAACCTTGAAACTATAGTATTTTTTTCATTTTTAATATTTTTTTATTTTACCAAATATGTGTGAAGACAGTTACATTGCATATTACTTTACATTTTACTTTACATATTACTTTCAAAACTGTCTTCTTGCAGGTGCTTCCCTCTGAATTCCTTCAATTTTCTACTGTACATTAAAAAAATGTTTCAATGGTCTTCAAGGGTTTGGAGTGGTGAAGTTGCAGCTAATCTCTCCCTCCCCTTCCAACAAATTTGTTCCCATTTACAAAGAAAAAAAGAAAGGAAAGTATATCTATAGTGTGATTATATTGTCTCTGAAGACTTGTAGTAAGGTAAACTCAGTCATGGAATTAAGCATTTTAGTCAAGGTCAGACAAATGCAATACTAAGTAATTTGGCCAGAATTTGGGGGACAATAATTATGAATAATTTAGCATAGTCTTTGGCAAGTAGTAATTGCTATACAAATATTAATTACTATAGGTAAGCAGATAAAGAAGAAAGAAAAAATAAAACTTGGAGCACCTCTATTAGTCAATTCAATTCAATACATATTTGGCAGCTAGGACTATTGTGCTAGGTTTTAAGGATATGAATACAGCAACCAAATTCAGTCAAAGTATTTACATGCCAATGAGCAAAAAATGACATAATATAGAACTGGAAGAACTGTGTAGGTACATCTAGCCCAACTCATTTTTCAATAATCAATCAATGGCACAGCCTTGCAGATCTCTATCTCAAACTATATTACAAAACAACAATCATCAAAATTATTTTATACAGGCTAAGAAATAGAGTAGTAGGTCTGTGAAATAGATTAGCACATAGAACACAGTAATAAATTACTATAGTAGCCCATTGTTTGATAAGCTCAAAGATCCAAACTTTGTGGGTAAGAACTTAATACTTAATAAAAATCTCTCTAAAAACTAGAAGAAAGTAGGCATAGACCAGTATCTCAAACTGCACAAAGATAAGGTCAAAATGGACAAATAATTTCGACATAAAGTGTAATGACATAAGTAAATTGGGGAAAACTTGTCAGATCTATGGATAAGGGAGGAATTTTGACCAAACAAGAGGTAGAGAAGATTATGAGAAATAAAATAGATAATTTCCATTATGTGAAGTTAAAAATCTTTTGCACAAATAAACTGCCTCAGTATTTGTTGCCTTCTCAAGGAGGAGTGAATTCAAGAAGAAGGAAGAAAATTTGGAATTCAAAAATTTTTCAAATGATTTTTAGGGGGTGATTTACATTATAATTAGGAAACATTTAATGAAAAATAATTTTTAAAATAATCTAAAAGTGTTTAGTAAGCACTCACTATGTCCAGGGAATTGTGCTATGTGCTGAGAAGTAAAAAAATGAAAGTGAAAGTGTGTCTATCATCAAGAAGCTTAATTCTGGACTGGACTTCTAGGAACCAAGATGAAAGAGTAAGTAGTGAGTTCTTATTAACTCTCTCATATTTACCTCCAGCCAACCATAAAATAGCACTATAAGAAAGGTCAAAGAAGAACAGAACCAAGAAGAAAACAGGGTGAAAAAAATGTTTTATCCCAGGAAACTCAGAAAACTGGCAGGAGGAGTCTGTCTTTTTTGGGTAAAAAGTTGGGGATTCAGAGTATAATCCAGGACAGGAATCTTCCCAGGAAACTAGCAGCATGCACTACCTCAGGAAACTGACAGGATATTCTGACTCCCAGTGTGGTGCAATCGAATCTCAACACCAGGACTCTCACATAGTTTAGCATAGCCAGGGGAGTTGGTAGACTCCAAGTTCATGAATCACCATGTGCTTCCACATAGCATTGGCAAAATGGGCAACTTCCAGATCTCCATGTGCTAGAGCACAATCCCAGACAAACAAATAGATCATAAAAAATTATTATGGTTACAGGGAAGATCAATTTAGAATTTAGGCAACATCTAAGGAAGAAATAATTCTATTCTAAAAGGCAAAGGAGCTAAGACTACCATCAAATATCACTTGTCCAGCAAAATAAAACATAATACATTAAGAGGAGGGGAAATGATCATTCAATGAAATTGAAGAATTTCAAGCTTTCATAAGGAGAAGACCAGTGTCAAGACCTAAGAGAAGCATAAACAGGTAAAAAGGGAAAAGAAAACATTAAGGGATTCCATAGAGCTAAACTATATACATTCCTACATAGGAAGATGAATATTTGTTAATTCTTAAAAAATGCATCATTAATAGCAGAGTTAGAAGGAATATACATAGACAGAGGCTATAAGTATAAGGTGAATTTGAGGGAATGACAACAAAAAATAAAGGGTTGAGAAAGAGGAGTACACTAGGTGCAGAAAAAGGGAGAAGTAGAATCCTATAAATTATTTCACTTGGAGAAATATGAGAGACCTATAACAGTGAAGGGGAAGATGAGAGGGTGGACAATGAGCATTGCTTAAACTTTAAACTCATTAATAAACTGAGCAAAGAGGGAATAGTTTACACAATCAGTTGAATATGGAAATTCATCTTATCCTATAGTGAAATGATTAGGAAGGGAGGAGATTTAAGTACAGGGTGGAATATGGTAGAAGGGAGGACTGATCAGGTGAAGTGGTAGATAGAAGTAAAACAATGGTGAGGAGGGGAAAGATGAAAGGAGAAAGGACAAACAAGAGGAAGAATAGTATGAAGGAAAATACACTGTATTTAATCATAACTATAAATGTGCAAATTAGAAGAGTAAGGAATAGTCTGAGGTGCAAATTAGAAGAGTAAGGAATAGTCTGAGGTGGAGAGGAATTTGATTATACTAAATTTAAAAGCTTTTGTGCAAACAAAACCAATACCACTAATATTAGAAGGAAAGCAAAAAGCTGGGAAACAATCTTTACACTAATGTCTCTGATGAAGGCCTTATTTCTCAAATATATAAAGAACTGAGTTTATAAGAATGTAAAAATTATATATAATACATAATATATATAACAAATACAATAAATTATAAGAATTTATAAGAATACAAGCCATTCTGTAATTGATAAACGATCAAAGGATATGAAGTCAGTTTTTAATAGACATGAAAAACTATTTATAGGCAAATGAAGAAGTACTCTAAATTACTTTTGAATAGAGAAATGCAGATTAAAATAGCTCTGAGATACCATCTCATACCTATCTAAAAGAAAAAAAAAAAAAGTGAAGAGGATGTGAGAAAATTGGGACACTAATGCACTATTCGTAGAGTTATGAACTGACCCAACAATTCTGGAGAACAATTTATAACTGTATCCAAAGGTCAGCCAAACTGTACATATACTTTGATCCAGCAATACCAATACTAAGTCTAAATTGCAAAGAGCCCATAAAAAAAGGGAAAGGCCCTACATGTGCAAAAATATTTATAGCAGCCCTTTTCATGGTGGAATAATATTGGAAACTGAGAGAATGTCCGTCAATTGGGAAATGACTGAACAAGCTGTAATATGTGAATATAATGGAATACTATTTTGCAATAAAAAATGATAAACAGGCAGATTTCAGAAAATCTGAAAAGTGTTATATGAATTGATGCAAAGTAAATGAGCAGAAACAGGAAAACCTTGTATACAGTAACAGCAACATTGTGTGTTGATCAATTATGAAAGATTCAACTTTTTTCAGAAACATAATGATCCAAGACAAGTACAAAGAACTCATGAGAGAATCCATATCCAGATAAAGATCTTAGGGATTCTGAATGCAGATGGAAGTATTTTTTTTTCATTTTATTCTTCCTTGTTTTTTTTTTCTTTTTGATCTGTTTTTCCTTCCACAACTGTAACTAATATGGAAATATGTTTTACATGAGAGCATATTACTTTATCAAATCATCTACTATCTTTGGAAGAGGGGAAACTCAAAATCTTGTACAAATAAATGCTAAAATTTGCTTGACCTGTAACTAGAAAAAAAATGCTTTTAAAAGAAGCTTAATTCTATTACTTAGAAGCAATATGATAATATCTAAATGCATAAAAAAATAGACCTCAGGTACCCCCTCCTTGCAGCTTTTTTTTTCTTGCAGCTTTTTTTAAAGGTCTCGATTATCTTCAAAAACTTTGCATCTTCAAAAATATCTTGTTGAATGTATATTTGCTTCTATTCTCTCATTAAAGTACTGCCCTTTTAGTTCTTGAAATAAAGGAAATAAAGAGAAATGTGTGTGTGTGTGTGTATACATGTACAGACATATATGTATGAAATTTCAGAAGAAAACCTGATTTGTACAATATCTCAGACTATAAAATGGAAATACACACATATATATACACACACACACACACACACACATATATATGTATATATATATTCTTTCTGTTACTGGTATACAGTAGCTCAGAAGTGTAGCACTTTATTCTTTGTTTATATTTGGCTAGTTTTCTTCTCTACATTTACTGAATTTGAGAGTATTTCAGTGATGTGCAGAACTATTCTTTGACAGAAATTAAAAGTTGGGAAATGAGTGGTGTTTGGCATTAACCAGCTGTGGACTTGAGTGATGAAACTCTGAAAATATGTACTGTGCCTCCTCAAAAAGCATGTGCTTCAAATATGGAGAAGTAATCAAACTCATAAGTTCAATCATTAGGCAAAACTGACTTTGTGTATACATTAGAACAATTCAGAACATAGCTCCAAGTCTCAGTTCAAGAATTAAAAATCTTCATTGTGCAAATGTAAAATATTTTGCAATTTAAAAAATAACATTGTCTAGAATAAAAAATGGAAGACATTTCTAATATCATCTTTCTCTAAACCAGAATATAAAGTGGGAAAGAACATTAATTTATTCCCAATAAACATTATATTTAAACAAAACCAAAGAAGTCTAAATTAAATTTGTATTTTCCTTCTCTTGCCAACTTAGACATGATGCTTCTTTATTTTATCACAATTTTAACTTTCCTTAAGAAAAATAGTAATTTAGATAGAGGAAGAAATCACAATAAATTTTCTATAAGAAGTACCTCATAAACATATCTTTTAAATGTTTTATTTTGAAAAATCTGGCCTTAGAAATCTCTTTCCCAGGGAGAGTCATACTTTACCACAAGGATATATATTGAAATTTTCTGCTTTATTTTACTTTACTGTTAGAATGTTGGAGGGGAAAGAAAAGGTAGGGAAATTTTTGATTTTTACAAAAATAATACATATATATATATATGTATATGTTTTATATGTATCATATGTGTCTATACATGGCATCCATCTATCCATGTATCAATA
The DNA here is from genome assembly GCA_023553655.1 of Myrmecobius fasciatus. Lineage (NCBI taxonomy): Eukaryota > Metazoa > Chordata > Mammalia > Dasyuromorphia > Myrmecobiidae > Myrmecobius > Myrmecobius fasciatus. Next base: position 120,482 of record JAJPUD010006144.1, on the reverse strand, counting down.
TATTATCTGTCCATATATACACCTATGTGTCCATCTATCTAATTACTTTACTTATTCTACTTCCAAGTAACTCCCCATTTTAATATATTTTCTACTCAATGTCTGCTAACAATAGGTAGAAGTTGCAGAGAGGCAGATTTAAGCTTGATTTAAGAAAAACTTTGTAATAGTTAAGGATGTCTACTAGTTAAACAGGCTATTTCAGGATGCAGTGACTTCTCTATCCTCCATGACTGGTGGCCTTCTTAAATAACCTGAATGACCATCTATCAGAAATCTTGTCCAGAAGATTGCTTTGCACTATTTTCAGATACAGATTGGACTAACTGGCCTCTGAGGTCCCTGCTAATTTGGGCATTCTCTGATTTGTATTTATCAATATTATTTATACTTTTTTCATTTCAGTTGTACACAATTCTTTGTGACCCCATTTTGGGTCTTCTTGGCAAAGATCCTGGAATGGTTCCCCATTTGCTTCTCCAGCTCATTTTGTAGATAAGGAAACTTACGGCAGATAGGGTTAAGTTACTTAACCAGAGTCACACATTTGGTAAATATCTGAAGGTAGATTTGAATTCAGGAAGACTCATCTTCCTGATTCCTGGCCTGGCAATCTACCTATTAAACTATCTAGCAGTCATAATTATGTAGTTATGTAGTACTATATGTTATATAAAGAATTATGTTACATGTATTATATTTAATTACATAATGTTACATAAAGAAATATAGATATATTCACTTGAAAACTTTTTTGAGAAAAGACTATTCTTAATCCTTTCTATTAAAAAAAAAGAATTTTAATACCTTCTATTATATCCACTTCCAATTAGAAATTTATATTTTGAACTAATATTTGCAAAGTAGTAATGACTTGATTTAGCCAAAAAACATAACAAATAATTTTGTTATGCATAGTAGAAGAATAATAAAGGTATTCTCAAAATTTACAAGTCTTGGTGACATAAATATTGTTATATTCTGAAATCATTCAGCTATACATTATTCATTTGTCAAAACATCATTCCAATCAAATGAATCACTGTCTTAACTTGTCTTCACTTCACTAATATTTCTTTCTTTTTTTTTTTTTCAATAGTCAGGCCATATTTACTCTGAATCTCTCTTGCTGCATTTGAGTCTAATTCTTCTTTGTTTCTATCTCCTCACCTCAGTGGTGATAGAAACAGCTGGTCACCATCCCCATTACACTATTAACCCCAACCAACCCCATATTTTCTTTTTCTAAAAGAATCTATTTTTTATTCCAGTATTATTAAATGTTGTCCTGTGGAGATTTTTAAATTGCATTGTCTAACTTAAAATGTGAAGCCTCTAACCAGAAACAATGCTATAATAAGAATCAGACTGAGTACCTAGAGTGTGTAGGAAGGGATGAGTAAGAAGGAATGGAAAGGCATTTAACCTTTACCTCTTTTATGTAATACTTCTGTTGAGTATCATGTTGTCTTTCTAATAATACAACTTTCTTGAGTCATATGCTCCTACTCTTTCTCTATAGTGTTTTTTGTAAAGCAAATAATTCCATCTCTTAACCCTACAATATGTTGTTAATATTCAGCTTCATTCAAATTTAAATGGAACATTTGCTTAATTTGATCAGTTATTCTTTGTACAATGTCTGCCTTTCCAGGCAAGATCATCCAATCCTTTAACCATTCTGACAACTCTTTGGATGATATTGCTAGTAGCTTCCTGATTAACAAACATCTTTCTAGACAAAGGGATAACCAGAACATCTAAGGAAATGGGGTATGTAGAGAAGAAGCTAATAGTGATAGATATCCTTCCACTTCAATTCTATATCTACCTTTTCTATATAATTTAGACACAGTCTATTTTTACCCTCCCCATGATTACTGCCTCTCAATTTTTCCCATTCCAAGATTTTAAACATTTCTTTCTTTTCTTGATAAAACTATCATCAATAGTAAATAGATTGACTTGTTTCTTTTGTAATGTTTTGTTTTTTAACAGAGGACACAGTCCATATTTAGCTTAAGTTTATGTATCCTCCCATATTCTGTTACTCATACATATTCAATTTTCTGTGTATTGCTATCCTTATTGATTTCTAAGCATTTCTCTTTTGTATTTAATGCTATTTCTGGATCTGTATTATTATCTCACAGACACTAGCATTTATACAAACTGAAAAAAATTGTTTCCTGCTTCCATGTATTTTGCTATTAGATAACTAATGGATAGAAACACACTTCACCTACAAAATATCAAAAGATTTAAAGTTCCATTCCTTTATCTGTGGAGAGGAAACTCATGTGGAAGACTTATGGAAGAAATGGACATAGAATAATACATAGTGGAATGTAATTAATATCCATTGAATGAGTTCCCAAATTGATGAGATCAGGGATCTGTTGAAGCATCCAAGTATCTCCAATTTCTGACCGCTAATATGTTTATATTTATGTTGTCTGGCCTTACTTTTTTTTTTAATTAAACCTTTTTATTTACAGAACATGAGTGATTTTTCTACATTGACCTTTACAAATTTTTTTTTTGTTCCAAATTTTTCCCCTCCTTTTCCCCACCCCAACCCTAGATGACAGGTAGTCTAATACATGTTAAATATGTTAAATTATATGGCAAATCCAATATATGTATACATATCTATACAGTTATCTTACTGCACAAGAAAAACAATATCTAGAGAGAAAAAAAAAAACAACAACCTAAGAAGGAAAACAAAATACAAGCAAATTTTCACAAAAAGCATTAAAATGCTGTGTTGTGGTCCACATTCAGTTCTCACAGGCCTCTCTCTGGATGTATATGACTGTCTTCATTGCTGAACAATAGGAACTGGTTTGAATTAATTTATTGTTGAAGAGAGCCACGTTCATCAGAATTGATCATTGTATAGTCTTGTTGCTGTGCTCATTTCACTTAGCATCAGTTCATGTAGGTCTCTTCAGGCCTCTCTGAAATCATCCTGTTGGTTTCTTACCGAATAATAATATTCCATAACATTCATATACCATAATTTATTCAGCCATTCTCCAATTGATGGGTACCCAATCAGTTTCCAGTTTCTTGCCACTACAAAAAGGGCTGCCACATTTTTGCACATGTGGGTCCCTTTCCCTCCTTTAAGATCTCTTTGGGATATAGGTCCAGTAGAAACACTGCTGTGTCCACCCTTACTTGTAACACAATATTATCTCTCACAAAGAACATCTAGACAGTTACTTATTCTCTTGATTGACTAGCTCATTCCATGCTCCCTAATATCAGCTGGTTTGGATCCTCTTAGTACATTTGGGATAACTTTGCTAAAAGAAAATACATTTGCCCCTACTCAACTCTGGTTTTTAAAATCCCACCTACATAGTTTTTATTTATAAAATTGCCATTAACAGTATCATACAATACTATGATCTATAATGTACATAGGTAACCTACATGCCAAAGATGTAGTTACACAAATGAACCACTCACCATAATGCAAATTTATTGTTTGATATAAATGAGAAAAAAACAAAATTTCTCATATATTAAATGAAATAACAAATAATAAAATATGTCACAATCTACATACAACTCTAGTTCTTGCTCTTTCAGAAATGTACTCATTATCTGTGGAGGAAAGAGGCAACACTTATAGGAATCTTTCAGAAAAGCATACAAGATAAGAAAAAGCAATATGTTCTGGATAATATAGCTCTCAACCTTCAATTCATGTCATTGACACATTCCAGAGCATTTGTCTAATACTAAAAGATTTATGTGCTTTGAAAGATGGGAAACAATTTTTTACAGTAAGTGTTTCTGAGAAAGACCTCATTTCTCAAATATATAGAGAACTTAGTTAAATTTGTAAGAATACAAGTCTTTCTCCCAATTGACAAATGGTCAAAGCATATGAATAGGCAATTTTCAGGTGAAGAAATTAAAGCTATCTAAATGCTCAAAATTATTATTGATTAAAAATGCAAATTAAAACAACTCTGAGGTACCATCTCACTCTTATCAGAATGACTGTGACAGAAAAGGAAAATAATAAATGTCGTGGAAGATATGAAAAAAATTGGAAGACTAATGCATTGTGGAGGAGTTATGAATCGATCTAGAGATCATTTAGAGAATAATTTGGCATTATGTCCAAAGGGCAATCAAACTGCCATAACCTTTGATCCAGCAATGTCTCTACTAGGTCGGTATCCCAAGTTGATCATAGAGAGGTAAAATGACCTACATGTGCAAAAATATTTGTAGCAGTCTTTTTTGTAGTGTCAATGAATTAGAAACTGAGTGGGTGCCCATCAGTTGAGGAATGGCTGAATAAGTTACAGTATGTGAATGGAATGGAATATTATTGTTTCATAAGAAATTATCAGCGGGGCAGCTAGGTGGCGCAGTGGATAGAGCTCCAGCCCTGAAGTCAGGAAGACCTGAGTTCAAATCTGACCTCAGACACTTAACACATCCTAGCTGTGTGACCTTGGGCAAGTCATTTAACCCCAATTGCCTCAGCAAAAAAAAAAAAAAAAAAAGAGAGAGAGAGAAGAAATTATCAGCAGACTGATTTCATAAAGGCCTGGAGAGATTTACATGACTGATGCTAAGTGAAGTGAGTAGAACTAAGAAAACATTGTACACAGTAACAACAAGATTATGTGATTATCACCTGTGATAGCCTTGGCTCATTTCAACAATGAGGTGATTCAGGCCAATTCCAATAGACTTGTGATGAAGAGAGCCATCCACCTCCATAGAGAGGACTATAGGGACTGAATATAGATTACAACAAAGTATTTTCACCTTTGTTATTGCTGTTGTTTGCTTGCTTGTTTTTTTTTCTTTATCATTTTTCCCCTTTTGATCTGATTTTTCTTGTGCAGCATGATAAATGAGGGAAAATGTTTAGAAGAATTGCACATGCTTAACCTATATTGGATTGCTCACTATCTAGTGGAGGGAGGACATGAGAAGGGAGGAAGAAAAAAAAATTGCAAAGGTTTTGCAAGGGTGAATGTTGAAAACAATTTTTGCATGTATTGTTATAAATAAAAAGCTATTATTTAAAAAAATTTACTTAGAAAGTGTTATCTTTTCATGTAAATAGCAGTTTCCTAGGCTGGAGAGCTACATAGTTTATCAGATTTACTATCCTTGAGCTATAATGACTAGACCAGCCAATTTTTTATTGACAAAACTCACATAAAGTAAAATAGTTTTAGTTGACTTTTGGGGGAAGGCACATTTGCTTAGCCAATTATTCCTATACAATACAGAAATTTCAGTACCTATATTCACCCTTTCTACATTAGCATCTCAAACCAGAGTGAGGTGGAAAAGGGCAATATTACTTCAAAAAGTTTCACATCTCAAATTTTAGGTGGAGCTTATAACCATAAGCTGAAATTATAATGTTTATTCAATTAGGAATCCCACAAGTGAAGCCTTCTGTAAGCTGAATGCTCTTCCAGTTGGTTTCATCAACTGCTCCACCAACCTGCTATTCTCACCTCCAAATGTTTTCTTAATCATTTATCAAATTCTCCTTTTTTTAGCCCCAACTTCCTATCTCTAATATCATCTAAATCTTTTATATCATTTAATAGCTTTGATAAGAAACTCCTTGCTATCAACAATGCACTCCCTCAGTTACCATAACTTATCACAAACTGGTCTTGGACATGTGGTACAATAACTAATGCCACAAGACAGTATAAAATAAAGGTCAAGTAAGTAAATACTGATTGCTACAGGATTTTTAAAACAAGGAAATATTAGTGGGATTCAGCAGTTTAGTGAAAGCTTTATGGAATTTGTGGGAAGATAACTTGACAGGAAATGATAAGCCCTTCAAAGTAGAAGAATATGAGGACAGTCAGGAAAACAAAAAGAAATTGGACAATGATTAGTCCAATATGATGGCAATAGACAGTTCACATAAGGGAATAGAGGCAAGGCAATTTGGGAGCAGATTATTAAAAACAAACTACAGAGGAGAGTAACTTGTTTAGAGTAACTCTAAAAGCTAACTTGAGCATGAATTTAATATTGTCTGTAGCTTTTTCAATATATGAGACCATTTGGTAAAGAAGACAGTCATAAAAGAATTCACAAAATAGTATTGCTATTAATCCATATAAGCAATTGTTAGATTCCTTAAATTTATGTGCTGTATTTTCTTCTCTATGCATCTTATCCTTAACAGCTCCTTTTGTGTTTGTTGTTGCAATAAAGAACTGAAGATACATGTAAATGGAAAGGTAGTTGACTAGGGGTACTGAATTAACCTCTATCTTTACATCTTTCCCAGTAACACTTGAAATTCTATCATCATTTAAAAAAAAAATATTAAGCATTGTCTGACATAGCAATCTAAGTATTTGATATATTTGATATACTTTCTTTTTTAGTAAAAAGTGACCTACTCAGAGTAGTGCTTATCTAACATAGTGTTCTCCAAGCTAAATATACTTCTTATAGTCCTTAGTTTCCCTTAAAACTTAGTTCAAATGTTGCCTCTTTCAGGCTAATAATTTCTCCCAGGAAAAACTGTTTTTTTGTACACAAGATATAAACAGACAATGACATAGACCCAGAGTTGAAGAAGAAAAAGTACATCTTTGAATGGAAACATCTTAACCATATAGCCGATTGACATTAAACCATGAAATATAAGAGTCTCCAAAAAGTTAAATTGTATGGTAGATATGAAGGACCTCCAAAATTTAGTGATAGAAACTTCAGAGAACAGAAGCAAAAGAGGTTGTCAAGGAACTGTATGAAAGGAAAAGATGGACTATTTGTATGGGAATGACAACAGATGAGAGATAGGCAACCACAATAATCTGTTGCCTATATTTTCAGTATCATTGTAGTTACCTCAAGGAAGCAGATGAAATTGAAAAAAAGCCTCCAACACTTTGGATGAACTTTCTATTTTGAACATATGAGATGACATAGGCAAAAATCTCAGAGGATGTTCAAACTTAGTAAGTTACATTTTCATTATTGAAGAAAACTCATGAATCCATGAAATTAAAGATCCATTTAAGTATAATTTATATATACTTTAATGTATAATATATTTATACATACTTTATGTGTGTGGTATATATGTATAGAGTATACATATTTTTGTGTGTATGTATGTGTGTGTGTACATATATATTATATATATGAATAAATTGAGAGAGACTGTAATAAGTCTCTTCCCCATAGAATGTAAGCTTCATGAGGGAAGGAACTGCTTCATTTTTTTGTCTTTGGATGTCCATATCATAACAAAATCCTAGTCTCACACTAAGCATTTAAGAAATGCTTTTTGATTGATTGCAGTAGATAAGTTTCTTTTGTTTTTATACTCAAATATTATCTCTGGGTGAAGATTAAAACTGAAAAAAAGAAAAGAAAAGATTAAAACTCCAGAATGGAATTCATCATGAGATAATGAAAACTGAGAACATTGGAGATGCCTTGTGGAATAAGCTTTTCTGGACTTTGGTCAAGAAATTAAGTTAAAAAACATAGGAACAGAGGAACATAAATTTGGGCTCATCTATTTGTTAATGTTCTCAGTTAGAACTGTTGCCAATCTATAATATGTGTTACATGAGAATAAGATAAAAACACTTATTAACTAAATAGGCTGATGACATCTAATGTTTTCCCTAGTCTCCATCTGTTTACCTCATGTCTAGTTCAGCTTTTAGCAGCCTAAATGAAGTCAAATGAAGCAGCCAAATGAAGACATCTAGGTCTAAAGCTATAGATACAAAAATGAACATGGTGTGTGGAAGACCTAAGTTAAAATCTTGCCACAGACACTAATAAGTTGTATGACCTTGAGCAAGGCACTTAACCTCTGTCTCAATTTCCTTATCTGCAAAGTGGGAATGATAACAACATCTATTTCTCAGGATTATTGTGAGGTTTAAATGAGATAATTTAAAGTGATTTACAAATTTTAAAGTTTCATATACGCGCTTCTTCTTTTTGTTCACATAAATGAAGCCTAAATCAAGGGATCACTTTGAATAATATTTTGAAATAGTAAGTTTATATTTGGTATTTCCTAATTCATTTTTTTGTTCCCTTTCTTTTATGAACTTTTCTCTCTTCAAGTGCTAATGCTGTGCCATTGTATCTCTCTATCTGCAGAGAAAATAAATTCAATAAACAATATTTACATGAATTGATTAGGATTTAATGTTTAGTCCTCTCAGAAATATTTTTAATTTCAGAACGGGAAACAAAGGAAAGGAACTGTTTGTACTGAGATAACCATCACTGCTGGTAAGATCTCAGACTGGAAGATGGTGTTATTTTGGAGATAAGGTACTCATGTTGCTTTTCAAATAAACAATATATAAAATCAGCTTGAAGAGAGGGCTCATGATATAAAATAGTGGTCAGGAAGGAGGTGAAAAGAAATAAATGAAAATATTGCTAAGTAACAGTAATCGTTTGATTAATCAATTAATTGCCAAACATTTCTTAATCTCCTGATGTATTGTAGGCACCGGAGATATGCAGATAAAAGCAATATAACTCTTGTTTTCAAGGAGCTAAGATGTTATTTGCAAAAACCAATGTGGAAATATATGTAGAAAAATAAATATAAGGTAAGAATTATAATTTGGAAGGTGAGTGAAAACGTCAAAAACGTGTGCAAAAGGCAATATTTATATGGCATAAAAACAACCTAAACAACCTGTCTTTCTAACCAACATTTTGAAATCCTGGAGTAGAGAACATGGACAGTTTGGGGGGGGGGGGATTCAGAGTTGAGAATTGCTATGGTTTATAGAAAAAAAAGCAGAATATTTGGAGTAGGAAAAATTAAATCCCAAGTCCTATTCTTGCTACTAGTTACTTTGATCACTTTGCATAATTCATTTAATTTCTGTAAACCTCAATTCTCCCATCTGTAAAATGAGGAGGCTGGATAAGGTGATATTTTAATCCCTTCCAAATTTAAACTCCAATAACATATGATTTAGTATATAATTTGTCATTCAATTGCATTGTATTCTCAAAGGTAACAACAACAATAATAATAATTTCATTGAATAACTTGATTACCTAATTTTGGTGGACTCATAATGAATGTTAGTTACTCAGCCAATACAAAAATAATTATGGCTTTTGCACCAATCTACAAAAGAAGATTAAAAATATCTGATCCAATACTCTTAAACAGATAAGGAAATTAAACTACAGAGAAATCAAGTGACTTTCTCAATGTCACATACACAGTAAGTAGAGTACAATCTGATTTCAAAACATTACAAAGGAAAATGACAAAGTATAGTTTATAGTAACACCCACTGATCCAAACATTATGGTGCATTTTTTGAAACTATTCTCAAAGAGTTATAAAACTGTGCATACCCTTTGATTCAGAAATTTTGATACTAGATCTATTCCCCAAGAAGATTAAAGAAAAAAAGGGAAAAAATCTTATATGTACAAAAATATTCTTAGGAATTTTTTTTGTAGTGGTAAAGAATTAGAAATTGAGGGTATGACAATCAGCTGAGGAATGGCTGAACAAGTTATGAAATATGATTGTGGTAGAATACTATTTTGTTGTAAGAAATGCTGGAGGGAATTGTTTAAGAAAAACTTGGGAAGACTTATATGAACTGATGCAAAGGGAAGTGAGCAGAACCAGGACATCATTTTACACAATAATAATAATATTGTAATGATTATCAACTATAACACACTTAGTTACTCTAAATTATATAATGATGCAAGGTAATTCCAAAAGATTAATAATGAAAAATGCTATTGACCTATAGAAAAAGAACTGATGAAACTGAGTTCGGATTGAAGCATATTTTTTACTTTCTTAAATTTTCTAGCTTTGGGTATTTTTGTAATATAGTCAATATGGAAACATATATCTTCATGACTTCACTTTATAATGGTTATGAAATTGCTTGCTTTCTCAATGGGTGAGGGAGAGCCTGGAAGGATGAAGAGAATTTGAAACTCAATTTAAAAAAACGTTTAAAAAATTAAAAAGAATAAAAATAAAAATGATTGAGTAGAAAATAAACATGAAGACAGCTTGACATGAAGCATGACTATGCCAGATTATCCCCAAAATATATTTAAATGAAATTGTAAGGAATTCAAAAAACAGACATATAGTAGAAAAAATCCACTGGTGTTTTTATACTCATCTATTGTCAATTGTAACAGTGAAACCACAAGAGGTGGTAATAGTAACTTAAAAAGATAAAATTGAGAAGATACCTTAGGGTTTATCAAATGCTTTTTTAATGTTATCATTATTACTATTCTTTTTATCACCGTACATGTCAAACCCTCAATGCCTCATGCTCAATATGATTTTTATCCATGTCTTCTTATAAATACTGCAGACTTATCCAATGTCCAAGAGATCTTCATTGTGTTCATTTAATATCTTAAATATACACAAAAACTCTCTTGTTGGCCATTTATTATATATCAAGACACACTCGTCTTTTTTTTTTTTTTTTGCTTTTTGCTGAGGCAATTAAGGTTAAGTGACTTGCCCAGGGTCACACAGCTAGGGAATGTTAAGTGTCTGAGACCAGATTTGAACTCAGGTCCTCCTGACTTCTGGCCTGGTGCTCTATCCACTGTGCCACCTAGCTGCCCCCATCTTTTCTAATAATACCTCCCTTCACAGTGTCTCATGCCTCACAGTCTATAAAAATAATCATTAGCAATATGCTAAAGTACCAACTATGTAGAGGAGATATCTTTTCTAGAGGCAAAGAAATTTAAAAGATGCTCAGGAATCAATTCCCTCAATATCATCAATAGGTATTTATTAAGTTCTTACTTTGTGAAAAAAATCACTTTGTTAAATACTGAGGGAGTTTTTTCTTCATGAACCTTATAGTTCAATAGCAGGATATGACACAAACACAAATATCTACAAAAATTTCAATTTCAACATGTTGAATATAAAGTTCTGGTGAATTTCCATTTCCCTCAAAAAAAAGTAATTCCCAAATAAGCTTCAGTAATGACCTTTTCACTAATCTATATAAAATTTTATGGTGTGATATATTGCATATGCATAAATTATATTTTAGATAAAACTCTGAGAACAAAGGTTTATACAAGTGATCTTTAGCAGATTACATTCTGAGGCTTGACATGTCTGAAAGAAAGACCATTCAGAAATAGATTTGAATCTATCGAGTGAAATACAGGAATAAAGAATCTCCTGAAACAAAATATTTTTCATATGTACATCAAAATCTTCCTGTTCTATAACAAAATCAATGACTGAAATAGCTATACAAAAATTTTCTTAGTATTAACATCAAATGAGATTTTAAGCAGGGACATATATGCTGTCAAAGATGCTACTATACGTAAATGAAATCATTCCAATTAATGAGCATCCCAATGTAATACAAAACTTCATTAGTATAAACTATATTAATGGGGAAAATATTTTCTAAACATACCCATTAATAAAATAAAGTTGATTAAAAATATACAAGTGACATCTAAATGATTAGCTCATAAAATTAGTTCATCTTTGCAAGTCTACTGGACAGTCAAGGAATATGGACACTGAATTGGACCAAGAATTGAGCAAGGAAAGCAGATAATAACTTATTTGCATTTAAGAAAAAAATGCTAACTGTGCTCACTTTTACAAAAGCCTAAGGTTTCAAAACAAGGTTCAAAAATCTTGCTGATACTATATTACAAAGAATAAATTAGATTAAAAAATGTAAAGCATTTGGCAAACCTTGCTCTGTAAAGGTCAGTTATTAAAGGAGTATGGCTCTGGTATGAGGCTTTACACAATGCTATTGGCGTTATTTATTTATTTTTTAATTCAGCAGTTCCATAGTGTGTATCTCTGTTTGACTTTACAAAATAGTCCATTTAAAACAAGTTCAATGTTACTATTAGACACATCAACTTTTTGCAACTTTCAATCAGCACATAACTCGTTAATTTAATTTATAAACCTCTTTTGGAAAGCACTAATAGAATGCAACATCAAAGAAAAGTGAATGTTTTTTCCCTTGCTTCTATGCAGTGGAACAACCAGGTCTTCAGAAGCTGGAAAATCACTGCTGGAAGCACACTTGGGTTTATCTTCAGAAACAAACACTATGTGGGCTCTTCAAAGATAAGAAGCCCAGGCAAAGATCAATAAGAACTCTACTCAGGACTTTTACAACCTTAGCTGTGCTTCTAGCATACACTGTACAGAAGTTCAAGCTGGGGTCTTATAGATTTGTGAATGCTTCTTGGCTTTCATTTCACCTTGTATTTAAAGCTGGAAAACTGTGTTTTTTTTTTTTAAGTTTTGAAAGCAATGTCTTCTGCTATAGTATTCTCATATCTATTTAATAGGTATTCTGTGCAGTTCTGACATATAATGTTTCCAATAATTTTGAAATGTTTGTCTAACACAGATTGCTCAACTGGATGCTGCCATGCAGTAGGATTTGTTTCCTTTTAATATAAATCAAACATTTCAAATAATAACACAGAAAATGAAATTTAACTTCATAGGTGTTTTTTGTTTTGTTTTGTTTTGTTTTGTTTTTTTGCTGAGGCAATTGAGATTAAGTGACTTATCAAGGTTCATACAGCTAGGAAGTGTTAAGTGTCTGAGACTCAGACTTCTGACTTCACAGCTGGTTCTCTATCCACTGCTACACCTAGCTGCCCCAAAGTTCATAGTTTGTTTGTTTGTTTGTTTTTTAAAGTACATTCATTCTCTGCTAATAATGATAAGATAAGAGAAATGAATGGATTTCATAAGATATTTTGATCTAGAAATTACCTTAGTGGTCCCTAAGTCCAATTGTCTCATTTTATAGGTGAGGAAACTGAGATCTACAAAATTAAGGGATTTTTTTTAAAGGTCATATATGCAGTAAACATCAGAAGCAGGATTCAAGCCAGAGTACTCTTATCAACTATGAATGCCTTTTTGTTTGAGGTACAATTCTAACAATAAAAACAACAATAACAACAACAACAAGTAGTAATAGGATGAGGTATACATGTGTCCCTATTTTTGCAATGAATTTTTAAAAAATCAATCATTGCATGTTGTTTCTAGTTGGCACAGGTGTTGAATATAGAACTTCAGTCAGAAAGATCAAATGCTACCATTGGCATTTAATAGCTGTAAGAGCCTGGGCTTATTATTTAATCTCTCAGAGTCTCATTTCCCCCATCTTAAAAATGGGATAATAATGGCTCCTACCTCACAGAGTTGTCAAGAGAAACAAATTAAATAATGCATGTAAAACATTTTTCAAACTTTATAACACTATATAAATATAAGCTATCATCACAATCATTTCCACTAATGAATAAACAACAACAGAAAACACTAAATAAATAATATCAGTTTACTAACCTGTCCCAGACTTTCTCTGAACTCTATTAATCACAAAAATGAGAATAGTATGAAAATAATAAGTAAAATCCCCTAACATATACAATTAGAAGGAATTACAGATAACATTTTACTTTCTCAGATGGCAAGAGTTAAGAAGACATTCTGAAAGTGCATTTCCTTATTGCACAGAAGAGATTGTCCAACCTTCTTTAAACTCTTACACAAAACAAAAACTGATTTCTGATACTCTCTCTGAATAATAATGTGATTTTCCCAAGGGAAGGTTAACTGACTGGTGACTACCTTGTAAGTTAAATTATTGAAATAGGATCCCATTTCTGTCCTATTGTATAGCTTTAGCTCACTCTGTTTTAGCTGTATTTTTTTTTTAAAAAGCCAATCATTAGCATAGTCAGGTCATGTTGGTTCTATTACTTTTTAGCATACTATTGGGACTCAATATTCTATGCCTGACTCTGAACCAAAAAGAGGCATTTATAAAATTGCATTCCTAGAGGGAAAATGCATAGGAACAGAAAAATTATGAGCATTTAGATTTTCTTCTTCTTGTGCATGCTATTGGATTCTCAGAAGCTTAGTTTCTAGTCAAGGTAGCATGATTATTTCTCACACGGCTATTTGTGATCCAATATATGTCATCTCCTATCACTTAGGGATACTATTTCTAATCATTTACATGCTTCTCTTATGACAACTGTTTAATATGACAAGTTCAGGCTTTTCAGGACTCTAATATTTTGTGATTATAGCATAGAAGGACAATGAAATTCTGGAGCAATTTTTCATAAGAGATTGTAGAATAACCTTCACTAAAGACTTTTAAGAATAGTTTAAACATTTTCCTGATGGAACTAGTTTAGCTAACAAGAAGGTTTTTTGCACTGAAATAAAGATTTGAGCCAGCTGACCTTTCAATGATGCTTTAATTCCAGTTGAAAACCCAAGAGGATTTCTCAAGGAGAATTAAAGAAAATTTTGGCCTTGGATGAGGAAGAAATGTCTACAGCTGTGAGCCATCCTAGGATAATGTGCTAGTGCATTTATAAAGATGAGAGGGACCACCTTACATACACAAAATCAAATATGAAGACATAAAGCCCTCTCTATTTTCCCTGTCCATCTTCTCTATTTTGGATTCATTTTCCTCCCTTCAAAATTTTAAGATTATAGTCAATCATTTCAATGACGTACTTTCTTCCATCCTTGAATTTTTAACCTCCTTTGACCTTCACTGTTCTTGTTTTACTAATCCCAAACCCTATTATTCTGAATACTACTATGGAAGAAACGATTCCTTACTTAATTGTGTGCCTTCTTCATTACTTATCATGATATCTTGCACAAAGGGGAAGTTTAATAATAATTTATTAAATTAAACCTAGGTTTACTCTGTTATTCAGCTTTCTTTTTTTTTTTTTTTTTAAAGTATGTTGCAATTTATATTCAGATCTAATAAGTTCTCTCTCTTGAGGTAGATAACATTTTCCATCATGGATCCTTTGGAATTATCTTAGATCATTGTATTGCTCAGAGTAGCTAAGTTCTTCCCAGTTGATCATTATTATAACATTGCTGTTATTGTGTACAGTGTTCTCCTGGTTCTGCTCACTTAACTCTGCATGAGTTTTTCTAAGTTTTTCTAAAATCAGCTTTCTTAATTCCTATTTTGCTTCTTTTTAAAAAAACTATTTTTCTCACAGCAGATAACATTCTTTCATTTGGGAAGTATTAAAATTATTAACAGGGAGTTCAAACCTAAGTTAATTGAAGAGAACAAAATGTATCAACCTCTATTCAGTGGACAAGGTGACCAGGTAGAATAAAACTTCCAAATCATGGGGAGAAGAAATTAGTTGATATAATAACTGAGCCCTTAGGAGTGATCCTTGAAGTCCTAGAGATTATGAGAGGTGTCACAAAATTGGAGAGAGGAATGTTTGATTTTCTATAAAAGGAAGAGATGCTATTTTCATGGCAACTGGCAACATGGGAGAGCACAATGTTGTAATAGAAAGAAAACTATATTTAGAACAAAAGAATCTAGTTTTGATTCCCAGCTAAGTAACCTTAGCAAGTCACTTCAAGTCTTTTAATTTTAGGTTATTGAGAGTTTAGAAAGAATGACTTCTAGCTCCTTATTCTGCAAAATTCAAGAGATAGTTTGTGTTGACTTAGATAAAGCCAATACCACTATGAATCAACATGGATTCATCAATTGATCATGTCTAAATTATCTTATTTCAATTGTTGACAGGATATGAGACATATATACAGTATATCTGGATTCATTTGGCATTTGACATTTAACCAACCATCTTATAGCCTCCTTGTGGGCAAGTTGGACAGATGTAGGCTAGTTGAAAAAGTGATACACATCTAAAATCTTTCTGCTACTAGGAAGATTGAAGGTGATGGTTCATTTAAGTTCTGGTATTATGAGCTGTGGTAGAGCTAAAGTTGGTCAGATGTCCATACTAAGTCCAGCACCAACTTGGAGAGAAACTGGGCATAAAGAACATAAATTTCCTGATGAGGGTGAATTGTCCCAGTTCAAAAATGGAGTGAGCCAAAGTTTCCACGATGATCATAATAATCCAATATATGTTAAAACATATGTGATTTTTCTATACATATTTCCACAATTATCATGTTGCACAAGAAAAATCAGATCAAAAAAGAAAAAAAGTGAGAAATAAAACAAAATGCAAACAAACAACAAAAAAAGTGAAAATACTATGTTGTGATCTACACTCAGTTGTCACAGTACTCTCTCTGGGTGCAGATGGCTCTCTTCCTCACAACACCATTAGAACTGGTCTGAATAACCTTACTATTGAAAAGAGCCAAGTCCATCATCACAGTTGATCACCACATAATCTTGTTGTCAGGTACAATGATCTTGTGGTTCTACTCACTTCACTTAGCATCAATTCATATAAGTCTCTTCAGGCCTCTCTGAAATTATCCTGCTGATTGTTTCTTATATAACAATAATATTCCATAACATTCATATACTATAACTCATTCAGCCATTCTCCAGCTGATGGGTAGCCAATTAGTTTCCAATTTCTTGCCGCTACAAAAAGGGCTGCTACATACATTTTTGCACGTGTGTCCTTTTTCCTCTTTTATGATCTCTTTATGATACAAGCCCAGTAGAAACACTGCTGAATCAAAGCTTATGTAGATTTATAGCCCTTAGGGCACAGTTCCAAATTTTTCTCCAGAATGGTTGGATTAGTTCACAACTCCACCAACAATGTATTAGTGTCCCAATTTCCCCACATCCCCTCCAATATTCATTATTATCTTTTCTTGTCATTTTAAGCAATCTAAGAAGTGTGTAGTGGTACCTCAAAGCTGTCTTAATTTGTATTTCTCTGATCAAGAGTTATTTAGAGCATTTTTTCATATGACTAGAAATGGTTTTAATTTCTTCATCTGAAAATTGATTGTTCATATCCTTTGACCATTTATCAACTGAAGAATGGCTTGAATTCTTATAAAGTTGAGTCATTTCTCTACATATTTTAGAAATTAAGTCTTTATCAGAACGCTTGGATGTAAATTTTTTCCCCCAGTTTATTGCTTTCCTTCTAATCTTCTCTGTGTTGGTTTTGTTTGCACAAAATCTTTTTTTAACAAAATTTTTTATCTATTTTGCACTCCAAATAGAAGAACTCTAGTTCTTCCTTTTCCACAGATTTGAGAGGTAGACTATCCTTTGTTATTCTAATTTGCTTATAATATCGTTCTTTTTGTCTAAATCATGAGCCTATTTTGACCTTATCTTAGTAGAGGAGGTTAGGTGTAGGTCAATGCCTAATTTCTGACATACTAATTTCAAATTTCTCCAGCAATTTTTGTCAAATAATGCATTCTTATCCCAGAAGCTGGAGTCTTTGGGTTTATCAAACACTGAATTACTATATAGATGCTACTGATTATTTTAAGGAAAACTCCATTTATTTCTATACACTCTAGTGCTTTTAATAAGAATGGGTGCTGGAATTTGTTAGATGCTTTTTCTTCATCTATTGAGATAATTATATAATTTTTGTTAGTTTGCCTTCTGATATGGTCAATTATGCTAATTTTTTCCTAATATTGAACCAGCACTGCATTCCTGATATAAATCCTACTTGGCCATGGTGTATTATCCTAGGGATAACTTCTTGTAATGTCTTTGCTAATATTTTATTTAAGAATTTTGTATCAATGTTCATTAGGGAAATTAGTCTATAATTTTCTTTCTTTGTTTTGACTCTATCTGGTTTAGGTATTAGTATCATACCTGTGTCATAAAAGGAATTTGGTAGGAATCCTTCTTTCCCTATTTTTCCAAATAGTTTCCATAATATTGGAATTAGGTGTTCTTTAAATGTTTGGTAGAATTCACTTGTGAATCCATCTGACCCTGGGAATTTTTTCTTAGGGAATTAATTAATAATTTGCTCAATTTCTTTTTCTAAAATGGAACTATTTCAGTAATTTTTTCCTCTTCAGCTAGTCTGGGCAATCTATATTTTTGTAAATATTCATCCATTTCACTTAGATTACCAGATTTATTGGCATATGCTTTGGCAAAATATGTACTAATTATGGCTCTAATTTCCTCTTCATTTGTGGAAAGTTCATCCTTTTCCTTTTTGATACTAACAATCTGATTTTCTTCTTTTTCTAATCAAATTATCTAAAGATTTTTCAATGTTGTTGATTTTTTTCAAAAAAACTACACTCACAGTCTTTATTAATTCAATAGTTTTCTTACTTTCAATTTTATTAATCTCCCTATTTATTTTCAGAATTTCAAATTTGATATTTAATTGAAAGTATTTAATTTGTTCTTTTTCTAGTTTTTTTACTTGTATGCCCAATTCA
>JAJPUD010006144.1:85773-97193 GCA_023553655.1 Myrmecobius fasciatus | reverse complement strand
AGACCCATTTCCCTAATGAATATTGATGCAAAAATTTTAAATAAGATATTAGCAATGAGATTACAGAAAGTCATCCCCAGGATAGTACACTATGACCACGTAGGATTTATACCAGGGATGCAGGACTGGTTCAATATTAGGAAAACTATCAGCATAATTAATTATATTAATAACCAAATTAACAAAAACCATATGATTATTTCAATAGATGCAGAAAAAGCCTTTGATAAAATCCAACACCCTTTCCTATTAAAAACACTAGAGAGTATAGGAATAAATGGCCTTTTCCTTAAAATGATCAGTAGCATCTATTTAAAACCATCAGCAAGCATCATATGTAATGGAGACAAACTAAAACCATTCCCAATAAGATCAGGAGTGAAACAAGGCTGCCCACTGTCACCATTACTATTTAATATTGTATTAGAAATGTTAGCTTTGGCAATAAGAGAAGAAAAAGAGATAAAAGGAATCAGAGTAGGTAATGAAACCAAATTATCACTCTTTGCAGATGACATGATGGTATACTTAGAGAACCCTAGAGACTCAACTAAAAACCTACTAGAAACAATTCACAACTTTAGCAAAGTGGCAGGATTCAAAATTAATCCACATAAATCATCAGCATTTTTATATATTACCAACAAAGTTCAGCAGCAAGAGATATAAAAAGAAATTCCATTCCAAATAGCAGATGATAGGATAAAATATTTGGGAATCTATCTGCCAAGGAAAAGTCAGAAACTATACAAACTAAACTACACAACACTTTCCACACAAATAAAATCAGACCTAATCAATTGGAAAAATATTAAGTGCTCATGGGTAGGCAGAGAGAACATAATAAAAATGACAATACTACCCAAACTAATCTACTTATTTAGTGCCATACCAATCAAACTCCCAAGAAATTATTTTACAGATCTAAAAAAAATAGTAGCAAAGTTCATTTGGAAGAACAAACGGTGAAGGATTTCAAAGGGATTAATGAAAAAAAAAAGGCAGACGAAGGTGGCCTTGCTGTACCAGATCTAAAACTATATTATAAAGCAGCGGTCATCAGAACCTTTTGGTACTGGCTAAGAAATAGAGCAGTCAATCAGTGGTACAGGATAGGTTATCAGGATAACCTAGGCAATAACCTTAACAATCTAGTATTCGATAAACCCAAAGACCCCAGCTTTTGGGATAAATACTCACTATTCGGCAAAAACTGCTGGGAAAATTGGAAACTAGTGTGGAAGAAATTAGGGCTTGACCCATACCTAACACCACATACCAAGATAAGATCTAAATGGGTTCAGGATCTAGATATAAAGAGGGACTTTGTAAGCAAGTTAGAGGAATGTAATATAGTTTATCTCTCAGCCCTGTGGAGATGGAATAAATTTATGTCCAAAGATCTGGAACTCCTAATTGAACACCAGATGGATAATTTTGATTATATTAGGTTAAAAAGTTTCTGTACAAACAAAACTAATGCAGACAAGATTAGGAAGGAAGCATCAAATTGGGAAATCATCTTTACATTTAATGGTTCTGATAAAGGCCTCATTTCAAAATATATAGAGAATTGTCTCATATATATATAAGAATTCAAGCCACTCTGCAATAGATAAGTGGTCAAGGGATATGAACAGACAATTTTCAGATGATGAAATTAAAATCATCTCTAGTCATATGAAAAGTTGCTCCAAATCACTATTGATCAGTGAAATACAAATTAAGACAACTCTGAGATACCACTACACACCTGTCAGATTGGCTAAAATGACAGAAAAGATAACAATGAATGTTGGAGGGGATGTGGGAAAATTGGGACACTAATACATTGAGGAGGAGGGAAAGGGACCCACATGTGAAAGAATGTTTGTGGCAGCCCTTTTTGTAGTGGCTAGAAACTGGAAACTGAATGGATGCCCATCAATTGGAGAGTGGCCAAATAAATTATGGTATATGAATGTTATGGAATATTATTGCTCTGTAAGAAACGACTAGCAGGACGATTTCACAGAGGCCTGGAGAGACTTGCATGAACTGATGCTGAGTGAAACGAGCAGAACAAGGAGATCATCATACACAGAAACAACAGTATTACATGATGATCAATTCTGATGGACATGGCTCTCTGCAACAAAGAATTGTGTCAAACCAGTTCCAATTGTTCACTGAAGAAAACCATATACACCCAGAGAGAGGGATATGAAATATGGACCACAACGTAACATTTTCATGATCTCTATTGACATTTGCTTGCATTGTGTTGCCTTTCTCTGATTTTCTTTTTTTTCTTGTAGATAGGATTTTTCTTTCATAACTTGTCAAGCATTTCAACATTATTAACATGTAGTGGACTTCCTGCCATCTAGGGGAGGGGAGGGGACTGGGGGTAAAATTTGTAATGGAAAGCTTTGTAAAGATCAATGCTGGGGAACTACCCATACATATGTTATACAAATAAAAAGCTTTAATAAAAAAAAAAGAAGAACTATTACACAAATTATTCTCAAAAATTGAGAAGGAAAACACTGTACTAAGTTTCTTCTTTAAGACAAATATAGGTTTGATACCTAAACCCAGGAAGAATAAAGCAAAGAATTATATATCAATAAAAAAAAGAAAAAAGAAAAAAAAAACATGAAAAAAAGTTTTTTTTTAAATGAGTTAAAAATGAAGTTTTTCCCCCACTCACTCATTCATGCCAAAAATAAATAAATACTATGGAATAACACAATTTAGTTCAAATGATATACATCATTAGACAGGAAAAACTATCTCAGCTATTAAACAAGAATTACAGAGCAGAGGGTAGTAAAAAGAATCAGGGAAACAATATATAAAATAACTACAGGAATGTAAAGTGTTAGGGAACATATTCATGATTTCACTGGTTCTCCCAAGTGAGGAAAACCTTCAACTAATGTAGGTCAAAACCTCCATTTCAACTTATAGCCTTTGGGTGTTACCTAAAACATTAAGATCCTAAGAAACTTGCCAAGTGTTACATAACCAATATATAAGCCGGCCTTGAATCTAGTTGCCTTTATTTTGATGCCAATTCTCCATCCACTACACTATTTCTAAATGTAGATGAAAAAAATAATAAAAGAAATTGGACATTGTATAATTACAGTGATTAAACTTGATCCCAAAGAGGTTTTAAAAATGTACATTTCTTTTCAAAGATGAGGATCTAATGTTGTGAAATATCATATTTACTTTGATATTATCTGATCAATCACTTTTCAGGTAATTCTTTTGCCCTTTTTTCTTTTCATATGTTTTAAATTCTTTTTCTAAACAGAATTGATTACTATAAAGGAGATTGCAAAAGGATGAGTGAATTTGAAAATAAATGTGATATTAATGTGAATACCCCATTACAGAAAAGTGTTAATAAAAATAAGATTTACAAAGAGAATGGATTGAAATAAATTAAAAGTACTTTAAGTACTTTTTAAAACGATAACTTCAAATTAAGAAAACTAAAAATAGCTACTATTGAGGGAAAGCAAATTACATTATGCTTAAAGACACTATATTGTTCATCCTGCCCCAATATTATTATTGTGTATATGTAGCAAAAGGCAACAATTCTAAGCATTTAAAGCAAAAGTAGCTGAAATGAGGAGGAGATAGAGAAAGAAAGAGAGATTGAGAACATGTTAGAAGAAATGACGACCATATACTTCATCATTTCTTTTTTAAATGCTGGAATTCTTAAAGAAATATAAATGATAATTTAACTATAGATATGAAGAGATTTCTGGGAAAAACAGAGGTCTGACAGTTTCTGATGGACATATGAAAGAGTGAACTTACTTTTCAGCATCAATGGCAACTTAAAAATGATCATGTATAATGGTGTTACAATCATAAAGTAATATAGAAAAGCAGAATTTTTCAAAATACATTTTCTTGCCCCAAATTCATTCAAACAGAATCCAAATGAGCAAGAATTATAGGCCTAAATTAGAAGTAACAATATCCTAAATTATGAGGAATCAAATAGTCAAAGGAACAACAAATAATAACATCAAATATAAAAAAAATTAAATATTCATCATTCAATCAAAACTCCTCTATCCAAAGTTACCAGTGATCTCTTAATTGTAAAATATAATGGCCTTTTCCCGGTCTTTATTCTTCTTGACATCTCTGCAACTTTTAACATTGTAAATCACCCTTTTCTCTTTTATACTCTAATCTCTAGGTTAGAGCCACCAAGCAGTATATGTAGCAACAAAAGTTGGGAAACAAATTATATATATGACTTTTAATTGGGAAGTAATTGGACAAATTATGGTATATAAATATAATGGAATATTACTGTAACATGAAGAATGATAAATATGAATGAATCAAAAGAAACAGGGAAGTTTTCAACCGATGAAAAAAGCAAATAGAATAAAAAGAACAATATATATAATCACTTCAGTGTTGTACCATAAATAAAGGTACAACTCAAAATGGTAGAATTTCAGCTAAAATAATTCAATCATACAAAAATATTTATTTATTAAGTGTTGATTATTACAATGGCAGAATAGATTGCAAAGTTAATAGTTAATATTGTTGGATATGAAAGATGTTAAAAAGCACATTTTCTTTCTTAAGAAATCTCTAATTGATAAATTGTCAAAGGATATGGACAGCCAATTTGCAGATGAAAAAATTAAAACCACATAAAAATGCTTTAAATAACTATTCGTCAGAGAAATGAATACAACTTTGAGGTACCACTACACACCTCTCAGATTGCCTAAAATGACAGGAAAATATGATGAATTTTGGAGGGAATGTGGGAAAATTGGGATACTAATGAATCAATGGTGAAGTTATGAACTGATCCAAACATTCTGGGAAGCAATTTAGAATTATGCCCAAAGAGTTATCAAACTGTACATACCCTTTGATTCAGCATTGTCTCCACTCATCCTGTATCCCAAAGAGATCATAAAAAAAGGAAAAGGACCCACATGTGCAAAAATGTTTGGGGCAGCCCTTTTTGTAGTACGAAGAAACTGGAAACTGAATGGATGTCCATCAGCTGGAGAATGACCGAATAAGTTATTGTATATGAATATTATGGAATATTATTGTTCTATGAGAAATTATCAGCAGAATGATTTCAGAGAGGCCAGGAGAGACTTACAGGAACTGATGCTAAGTGATGTAGTATAACCAAGAAAACATTATACATAGCAACAACAAGATTATGTGATGATCAGTTCTGATGAACTTGGCTCTTTTCAACAATGAGATGATTCAGGACAAATCCAATAGACTTGTGATGGAGAGAGCCATCTCTACCCAGAAAGGACTGTGGGGGCTGAATGTGGATCACAGCATAGTATTTTTACCTTTTTGGTTGTTATTTGCTTGCATTTTGTTTTTTTTTTTCTCATTTTTCTCATTTTTGATCAGTTTTTTCTTGTGCAGCATGATGATTGTGGAAGTATGTATAGAAGAATTGCACATATCTAACGCATATTGAATTACTTGCTATCTAGGGGAGTAAGTAAGAAGAAGAGAGAAAAAGAATTAGAACACAAGGTTTTGCAAGGGTGAATGTTGAAAACTATGCATGTATTTTGAAAATAAAAAGCTTTAAAAAAAGAAATTTTGAGCCATAAAAAGTGGACTGTTAAATGTACTGCTGTCAGTTCCATTTGCTATGCTAGCTGACTTTGCCTTTATTTGTTTGTTTGAAGAAAGTACTACTGAAAGGGGCAGCATATTCAGAAGTGATTATGTCAAAACAAAATATAAAAACAATCAACCGTATAAGCACAGCACAGAGGAGGCATAGCTAGAAAGCATTCCATGTAAAAATATCTGATAGTTTTAGTATATTTCAAATTCAATTTGAATATAGCATCATATACCAGCAAAGATTTTTAAAATTTTTAAAGAGAGGGATGGTGTACTGTATGAGAGAAGCAATATTTCTCTCGGACTTCTCTTTGGTCACACCACATCTCAAGAATTGTGTTCAGTTGTTGGCAACAAATGCAGGGAATAAAAATTACAATAGGACAGAGACTAGGATAGCAAGAATACTGGGAACCCTTCTATATGATGATAGATAGAAGAAAGGAGAGATAGTCGACCTTTGGAATATCATGGATGAACATAAGTGCTGATTTCATATTTTTAAGAGCTGTCAAAAGTGCTTAGCAATGTTGCACTTGACCCTAGGGGACAGAAGTGGGAATAATGGATGAAAGACGCAGAGATGAAGATTTTACTTCTACAAAGAAAAACCATATCCATTAGACCAAAGTAAAAGTGTAATGGACTGTCTTGAGTATAGGGTGAGTATAGAGTAGAGGTCAGGTATATATATATATAATCTCTGGGATTTCTCTGAAACTTTCAGATTCTGTAGTATTCCTAAACCCATGTATTTCTTGGAACTTACTAAATCAAAAATTCTAAAAATTTATACTAAAACCATGGTGTAGTGGATAGGGGACTGGATCTAGAATAAAAGTGATATGGGTCTAATTCCTGCTTCTGGAAACTTGTGGTTTATGTGTCCCTGCACAAGGGTCTGAGATATTAAGGGGTAGAGCACCTATTGATTGATCTGCATTTGTTCAGAAAGATTTTGCATTTGAGTTCCAACAAGATTAAAATATGGATCCAGGCCAAAAATTAAAAACAAAAATCCTCCCTGAAATCTCACCAGTTTCTGCAATTTGAGGCTTTTATTCATGGGATCTGAATTTGAAGAAATGTCACAAGTCATTTCTTCTGAGCCAAACTTGATTGACAATCTTTTCTGCAATATCCCAACAAGTGGCAATCTGGGCATTTGTCTAAGGACTTTTAGGGATGAACTGATAATTCATGAAATTATGAATTGGGGGCAGACATGCCTGGTTCTTTGGGTACTCACTGGGAAGCACCATAATTAGCAGTGGGAAATTACAATCACACTTTAAAAAGGAACAGACCAGAGAACAGACCAGCAAGAGGGCTACAGAGTTAGGGAAGAAGATGGGAAAGAAGAGGGCCAGGGCATGTCACTCCACATAACCACAGATTAAAGCTAAGAGCACCCAGGTTTCATGGACATGATGAAGATGGAAGAGGGCTGGAGAGGCAATAATTTGAAATTTCATTTTTATAAGTTTTTGGGTAAGGTTGAGGCAAGTTGCTATCTGTACCACCTTAAGTTAGTTCATTAACATATGCAAATGATCTGTTATTGATAAAATTATAATCTCAAAGTTATTAAAACATTTTTCATGTTTTAAAGGTCTGAAACTATGGAGATCTGGAATTTATCTGGAATTTACATATCATGGGACCAGACCCCTAAAAACACCTAGACGCTTTTGGCTAATTCCGCACATATCCCCAAAAAGCAAATTTTGATTAATATATACTAAAAAGTGTAAATTATATTCTTTTGAATTTTGGAATTGTTTGTATGTGACTTCCAGATTTCCCTTTGCAATATAATTTCCTACTATTTCCCTTTTATTTTGGCTATTTATAAACTATTTATATACTGGGGAAATTGGTGGTCAGGGCAACCTAAACGAGACACAATTTTTTAATTTTATTTAAATTTTTTTTCTCAATAGTATTTTGTTTTTCCTAATACATGTAAAGATAGTTTTCAACATTCATTTCTGTAGATTTTGTATTATAAAAATTTTTTCTGTCTCTTCCTGACCTACTCCCTCCCCAAGTTAACAAGTAATCTGATATAGGTTACAAATGTACAATCCTTTTAAACATATTTCCATATTTGTCATGTTGTACAAGAAAAAGAAGACCAAAAGGGGAAAAATGAGAAAGAAAAAGCAAACAGAAAAAGAAAAACAGATGAAAATACTGTTTCAATTCACATTCAGTCTCCATAGTTCTCTCTCTAGATTCAGATGGTATTTTCCATCCCAAGTCTATTGCAATTACAGGACACAAATTTAACACAAATAAAGAAACCTAGAACAAGATTCATCCCATTCTGGTTAGCAGTCCAAATACTATACTTTTGAATTCATACATTACCTGCCCTTATTTTATTCTTCTAGAATTTTTTATATTGATTTTTTTATCACTTCTATTTCCCCATATTAATTTCCCTTCCCTTTCTCAGAGAGCCATGCCTTATAATACAAATAAGGTGGGAAAATGTTTTACAAAATTAATCAATACCTCAACCAAATATATTCTATGGAAGTTTTATGATCTGTACCTTTTTATTTTATTTTCTTAATAAATGAATTTTATTAAGCAGGCTATGAGTTGATTTAGTGATTATTGTAGAATATATTAAAAACTAAGGGTCTAAATCTAATTTGTGCCACATTACTTTCCAGATTCCTTGGCAATTTTTGAAAAACATAGAAATCCTTATCAAGTAATTTGTATTCTCAAAATTATCACACACTAATCAAATGGAATTTAATTGTGTCTGCTCCTTCCTTATCTAATTTATACTATTGATCTACTGCAGTTGAAAA
This sequence comes from Myrmecobius fasciatus, assembly GCA_023553655.1. Classification (NCBI taxonomy): domain Eukaryota; kingdom Metazoa; phylum Chordata; class Mammalia; order Dasyuromorphia; family Myrmecobiidae; genus Myrmecobius; species Myrmecobius fasciatus. Next base: position 88,710 of record JAJPUD010006144.1, on the reverse strand, counting down.
TGCAAGTCTATTGTGCACAATTTGCTATTCCTTTCAAATATATTAACAAAATTATTATCTACATTTTTTCTGCCCTATTCCCTACCTCCACACCCTAGAGATGGCTACTATTAAAGACAAATACTGTTAAGTGCAAATATGTAAAATTTTTCTATGCATACTTCTATTTATACTAATAAATACATAATACTAATATTATATTTATATATATAAAATACATAATAATATACGATGTAATAGTTTAATGACACAAATAAATACATCTCTGGATGTAGATAATGTCTTTCTTCATATGCCTTTTATAGTTAATTTGGATCCACTGGCTTTTTTCTTGTTTTCCCATGCATTGATAATGAGTGGAATCAACTTTACAGAAGTTTTTGCACACAAGTAAGAACTAGGTGAATTAGATCAACACTACAGGTGGAAAACAGCCTTGTAAAGGTCTCAGCAGCCATCACACCAGAGGTACTAGTCTTCCCTGAACACACCTTACACCCTTAGGTGTATCCATATATAATCAATACCACATTGTTTGCCTTATCCAAGGATGAGGAGGAGTGAGGGAAAAATAGAATCTGAAACCCAAAATTGTAAAGAAAAAAATTTTGAAAAATACTTAACAAAATGAGTAAATATGTACGTGTATGTATAATGCATACATATATACTTACACATATACTTGTGTGTATAATTAGCATACTTACTGATTCCCTAGGATATTCTTAGCAAACCATCATGTGATCAGTAAATATGCATAGTTTTTCTCCTCTTTGGTTGTTTTTATACTTTGAAATTTCTTAATCTTATTCTATTATAATTAGCACTTCTAGGGGAAAGTGACAATCATTGTTATATTCTACATTTAATAGGAGAGCTCTTAGTGTTTTCCCCTTTTAAATAATTCTAACTTGCAGTTTTAGATAAATACTTTTCATTAAATTAAATTTTGTTCTATACATATGCTTCATAAATATAAACAGGTAGTGTAGTTTGTCAAAGACTTGTTCTGTTATCTGTTGATATAATGGAACTTTTTTTTCTGATATGGTAAATCATTTCAATTGTTTTGCTAGTGTTTAACAATTTTTTAAAACTACTTGTGCATACCTCCTATAATCCTAGTAATATTTGAGGTTTTTTAGTTATTACTTTGCTTTATTCTTCCTTTAAGAGGTCAACATTCTGTTTCAAAAGGGGTTTGTTTAAAGTGTTTTCTTTCTTTGAAAATCATCCACTAGAGAAAGTATTAAGTGCTCTTTTAAGTTTGATAGAACCGTCTAGGAAATACATTAAAACAAGCATTATTTCTCTTTTAGTAAGTTTTATTATACCTAATTCATTTTCTTTTTTCTGAAATTAGAGGCTTTTGGTCTCTACTTAGTGTTGTGTTGATTTGAGTATATTGCTTTTTTTGTGGATAGTATTTTTTCTCTTTTTTTCTATGTATTTAGTTATCCATTTTCCTCTTCTTCTGTTCCTCCTTTATTTGTACTTCATCAAACACTTTTTTTCCAAAATATTTGCCCTTCCTCTTTTTGTTATTAATTTCTTTTGCTGCATTTCCCTATAAAATGTCTATGCTCTATTCTATCACTTATTTTTCCTTCCAATATATACTAGATAGATTTCTTCCTGACTCATGGGTCCTACCTCTATTCAATCTTTTTCTTGTTCTCTGTATATCCTTTAGAGGTTAAATATTTTTAATACTTAAGATTTGAGTTCTTTCTAAATAATTTGTATGTTACTGCCTTTAAAGTATCACTTTAAAAATGTTATATTTTTTCTTGTGATACTTCACTCTTAGAAATAATATTTTGGAAGGAAGTAATACCTAATAGAAATTGTGTTCATGGCTATTCCCTATTCTCATTGTAGAAAATTTCCTTCCTAAAAACCAAGTTATTTCATCTCTATTCATCTTCACTAGCTTCTCCTCATGCCTCCAAATATGTCATTGTGAGTTCTAGTTAGTTATCCAAGCAACTCAGACATTTTTTTTTTTAGTGAGGCAGGATATTTGCAAACGTATAGCATTCTGTAAAAGATTAGCTTGCCATGTACAAACTGATCCTATCCATCCAATGACTAAACTCATCAGAAGATGCCCATTTTTCACACAAACATAAATCTTCCCTTCTCTGGAAATGCTCCTCAGCTGCTACACTTTTCTCTCACTAGCATGACATTCATTCTGCCTTTCTTTTCCCACATCTGACTCCATGCTGCCATCTCTAGAACTGACCTGCACTGCCCTCTATTTTACTGAGATTAAAGGAATCACTATCTCTTTACAGTTTCCCCTTGGAATTGATAAGAATATAGCATTCATTCTTTTTTGTCACTCACTTCCCCTTTCCCATTTACATACCCTTCCAATTTATAACTCCATCCTATAAGATATTAATTCATTTAGGTGAACATGCCTTAAAAAAAAAATCTAAATTGCCAGGTTTCCAATGCATCTAAAGTGATATTCTAAGTCTTCTTTCTATATCCTTCAATTCCACCTTCCCTTTTTCTTTTCTCTTTGAGAAGGATGAGGACATCCATATTAATTTCTTTAGATTTTGACCCCAAATGATTATTTTCTCACCAGGCTTCGCTACTTTGGGACTTCTCAGATTAACTTCTCCACTGGAGAAACTCATTATTGGTATAGATTATCAGCATTCAGTAAGAACTCATCAAATTTGGCACTCTGTCTTATCACTGTCTTCTGCCTCTCTGATTGGAGGGTAAAGTGATGAACTCCAAACCTCCATTTAAAAAGAAAACTCAATTCAGATATCACCGCACTTGCCACTTAGTTACCCTATTTGGAACTAATATCTTTGCCATCACCCCTCTCTCTTCTTCCCTTCTTTTTTTGTAATGTCTTCCACTAGTAGATAGTAAGCTCCTCAAAAAAAAAAAAAAAAAAAAAAAAAAAAA
>JAJPUD010006144.1:75288-85673 GCA_023553655.1 Myrmecobius fasciatus | reverse complement strand
TTTCTCTTTTTTCTTTTTTTTTTTGGATTTGTTTCCCCAGCACTTAGCACAAGGTCTACCCCATAGTAGATGTTTAATAAATGTTCATTGATTAATTAATTGATTGATTTTTACATCTCAAAATCACTAAATGTCTTCACCAATTCTTTTTTTTCTTTTCCTTTGCCAGAATATAAGATGAATTTGTTTTCTTCCACATCAAACCTCTCACTTGTCACCTACTCTACTGTCCACTCTGAAACCTTGTTATCATTGTTTCTTTCATCTTCAATTTTTCTTCACTTATTCTTCCTAAAAATAGGTTCAGTTCCTTCATAGCTTGAGTGAATGAATGAACATGTAAATAAAACTCTTCCCTTGACTCAATACCATAATATCAGTTTTGAACCATGTCATCCATTTGGAGACCAAGATTTTGAAGTCTTTTTTAAAAAATTCCATAATATTAAAAACAAAATAAAGAAATTATACAAAATGTACTTTTAAAATATTTGTCTATAATTCCTTAAGTGTAGAAATTATGGTTTAGCTAAAACTTTATGCCTCTTTCAATCCCAAAGTGTTCTGTATACTATAAGTTCTTAATAAATAGTTTTTGGGGAATGTTATAAAATTTGTGCCAAATCATAAAAATTTTTAAAAAAGAAAAGAAAGTTATTATTCTTTGGTTTACTTGAAAGTAGTTTTAACATGTTAATATTAAAATAAAAATAAGGGAATTAATATTACTCTATTTTTATTTTAAAACAAAAGGGCTTATAGGAAAAACTGGATATATTAATTGCTAACAAAACTGGATATATTAATTGCTAGCAATTCTAAATGGAAGAAAAATGTAGCTTAGACAAAATTAAAACAAATTTGAAAAAAAATGCTAACAATTATGACATCAGAAGCAAGGTGGCATAGAGAATCCTGGACATGAAGTCAGAAAAGCATGAATTATGGCATGAACCACTTGCTAGCTGTGTGACCCTAAGCAAATCATTTAAACTCTGTCAATAATAATTCTGAAAAATAAGGACTTTGAACTAGATCATTAGTGTTAAAGTTAAATAGAAATAAGTGCTTAATTATATAATGACTTAGAAAACCACAAATTAGCATTATCCATAATGTATTGTATTTTATTAATTTCAAATGTTTCCTAATTTTATTTTAATTTGGTAGGGAAGAGGAGGGACACCCCACCTACCTGCTCTCTGGCCACCAGGTTAAATTTTTTGGACTGAATAGTCTTTAACTTCCCTTTCAAGTACAAATCTATGACCCCATCTAAAAATTTTGTTTAAAGCTTAATTATATATATCATGTGAATGTCACAGGTTAATTTTAGTAACTCAAGGTGTCCCACTAGAGGGCACTATTTGCCTCTGTGCAGACAACCCTTTAAGAAGTCTATAACACTCATTATTTCCAGATTTCTGGTTTAGGTCTTTGGAAACTGCCCTTTCAGACCTGATAATAGTTCTAGGTTCAAAGTTAATTGTTGCTGAGGAGAAAATACTACCTGAAGTTATTGAGGTTACTTATTATTTAAGAGTTTATCCTTTGACAACAGACTGAGGCTATAATACTATGGGTGAGAGATGAGAGAATTCTGCCAACATGTAAGCAAAATACTTGAAATGCATTGTGCATGAAGTCTTACTCCATTCTTCTATCTTTTTGTCTACATTTGTCTATATACTGACATCAAGGAAGTATGAGCTACTGGACATGCAATATCTATACCAACCACCAAGAGGCACTCCAAACCCTGAGCTTCCAGTGCATGTCACTGTGCACGTGAGGATAGTCTATTCCAATCTGAGCTTTACTTTCTACTAATTGAGCTTGCTCAGATCATTATCCCCTAACTGGTAGAGCCCAGGTCCTTGTGTCATGTATGCTTATTTTAAATAATAATTTAGAATTTACCAAACTTTTCAAACATCTCATGACCCTCATATATTTAGTATGTGTACACACGAAATTAGCAATAAGAATAAAAAATACAGAATTAGAATTACAGAAAAACAAAAATATTCTTGAACAGGGCTTACAATCCCAATTCCTCTCCTTCAATCTTCAATACTCATTTTTTCTACAAATACATTCAAAGACCGTATTGGTAGACAATTCTCTGCTACGCATTTTTATCTTAAAGGTAAACAGTATAGGCTAAGTTAGCTTGAATTGCCACATGCCTTCAGGGGCTCTTCAGTGCCCATCTACTAATTATATCCTGTTATTTCATTTTCCTTCTGAGGGTCTTCTCAGTGATGGGAGTGAAAAGGTCAAATCAACAGTGTGATCCCAAAATCATGTTGCAAACTTGGAAGCCAAGAAGTTTGGAAACAAATATTCTTCTGATCAAGAAAGGAACAAATTGGTATCTTGTATTTTTTTTAATTCCATTGTTATTCACAACCTTTGCAAGTCCAGTAACTCAGTACTTTACATTCTTCATCCTCACTTCCATTTTCCTAGGACTTAATAGAAAATAATGAGAAAAAGTAATAAGTATCTATATCTTACCAGGTACTATCATACCAATGCTACATTGCCAATTGCTTAGATTCAACTATTGGTATCATCTCTGACTCATCTCCCTAGATATCAACATCCAAATAATTGCCAAGCTTAATAGATTCTAACTATTGAATGATATTCCATTGCCTCCATTCTCATATCTTTTATCTTTGTTCTAAATAACATTAACACTTAGCGGAGTATAAAGAGGAATTTTGTCATGCAGAACAAAACTGGGGAGAAAAGATGATCAGATGAACGTCTCACTCATTCCTGCCTCATCATTTAAGTATAGTGGTATAGTCATGCTGGACATTCCACAGAAGGCTGTTGGCTTGCACAGAGTAAAGTAAATTTCGGTTTAACATCTATATGGATAAATACTGAAGGAAATGGGATAAATGGGTACAGAAGACACTTTGCCCAGTTCTGAACAACACACTGGAAGAGATAGGGAAAGAGGAGAATCAGAAGGATCAAGGATGGATGGGACAGCAGATGAGACTTGTGCCAAAAGGCAAATATACAGATAAGTACACCTCGTGGTGTAATTGAACTCAGTAACTATGAAAAAGAAGACAGAGAATGGTGATTTAGAAGACAGCTCATTTTGGAATGGTCCAGTTACATGGGGAAATGAAAGAGAAAGTAGAGATTGAAGGAGACTACAGGTAGAGGGAGCAGGAGTGGATCAGAAAAGGAGCAGAATGCTTATTTCTAGAAATAGATCACTACCACTAAGAATCAAATGCTTTCAGGATCCTAGGAGAAATACTGTTGAATGGACTGCATACTCTTTCTACTTGACATTCTAATTCTTATTGATGTACTTCTATTTACATAAACCAGTGACTAACAATGATAAAACTCAGATTTCAAATAATCATTTAAGATCACAGTTAATCATGTATTAAGTACATTAGTTAAATATATTATTATACACACATATGCTTTAATAACTCTCACATTCATATTAATCAATCAATAAGCATTTGTCAAATTACCACTAGGTACTTGACCTGTGCTAAGAATTGGAAAGATGAAAATAGGCAAAAACAAACAAACAAACAACAACAACAAAAAAAACAGTCCCTTATATCATGGACTGGTAATCACAAACTATGATAAATATTTATGCAGGAATAGTAGGCACATATTTACAGGAACATAGAGGGAAAGAACATAATGGAAGAAAACCCATGTGCTCCAGGAAAATTCCAACTCTTAAGTTTCTGGCTTTGATGACATTGGTCCATTGAGAAACATCTATACCACAGAAAATGACTCTTTAATTTTTAGGATTTCTATTTCAACCTTCTATTCTTCTTTTGAGATCATCACAATAAAATAGATTGCCATCCATATAATCTAAGTAAATTATTTCTAAATATGCTAACAATGATATATTTTTAGCATTATTTATTTTTTATTCATTCATTTATTTATAACATTCAATTATTTTAATGTTGACTTTCAAATTTTCTTCCTCCCTAAGGCCTCTTCCATACTCATTGAGAAGTAAAGTGATATGATGTCATTAATACATATGAAGTCATACAAGTCATATTTCCATATTACCTATATTACAAAAAAAAGCCACCAAGAAAAATAAAAAAGTGAAAAGAAGTATGCTTTATTCAGAGTTCATTAGTTTTCTCTCTACAGATAGGTAGCATTTTTTATTATGAAATTTTTGAAATTATCTTGGATCATTGTCTTCATCAGAGTAACTAGATCATTCACAGTTGATAATCCTTACAATATTGGCATTGGGGCAGCTGGATGGAGTAGTGGATAGAGTACTTGACTTTGAGTCAGAAAGACTCATCTTTGTGAGTTCAAATCTGGCCTTAAATAATTACTAATTGTGTGACCCCAGGCAAGTTGTTTGCCTCAGTTTCTTCATCTATAAAGTAAGTTGGAAAAGAAAATAGTAAATCACTCTACTATCTCTGCCAAGAAAAACCCAAATAAATTGACAAGTTAGATGTGACTGAAAAATGACTCAAGTTCAAATCAATTGTTGTTACTGTGTACTATGTTTCCTGGTGCTTCTTATTTCACTTTGTATCAGTTCATATAAATCCTCCCCAATTTTCTGAAACCATCCTCTTTTTCATTTCTCATAGAACAATAGTATTCTATATCAATTATATATACAACTTTTTCAACCATTCCCCAAATAATAGGGATCTCCTCAGTTTCCAGTTCTTTGCATATATACAGGCTCTTTCCCTTTTCTTTGGTCTCCTTAGGATACAGACCTGGTGGTGTATTTGCTGGATCAAAGGGTATATACAATTAGGTATCACCTTGCATATACTTCTCATTTTTTCTCCAGTATGGTTGGATCAGTTCACAATTCCACTAATCATGCATTAGTGTGCCCATTTTTCCATATTTTCTCCAGCATTTATCATATTCCTTCTTGTTATGATAGCCAATCTGATAGGTGGTAACTGAACAATGTTTTGTTTTGCATTTCTCTAATTAATGATGATTTAGAGCATTTTTTATGTGACTATTGATACTTTAAATTCACACCATTTCACCATTTCTCAATTGGGTTTCCTTTAGATTTGAGAAAAACAAAGCCCATATCAAAGAACTTAGCTATAAAATTCCCTCCAGTTTCCTGTGTTCCTTCTAATATCAGCTGCATTGGTTTTGTTTGTGCAAAAAAGAAATTCATAAATTCTAAATTACTGATTTTCCTCATGATTTTCTCTATCCTTTTTTGGTCATAAACTTTTTTTTTACTCATAGATCTAACAGGTACTTTTTTTTTTTTTACTTTAAAGTTGTTTGAAGGAGAATGTTGGGAGAAGTCAGCTGAGTACTTCGAATCCTTCCATTTTTAAAAGCATTACTTTTTAAAGTGAATAGTAATTCTCTTTAATGTATATCACTATAGAATTGTTCAGGTTTGCTCCTTACGGGAGATATGGACCATTCCAGCCAGTTATTCCATAACCCGTATGCTGTGTTGTCCAATCAGAACAATGCTCATAGGAAACAAGTCCAATTGACAAACTCCCCTATGGACCTCTTCTTTGTCAGAAAAGCAGCTGCAGAAGTTAACTTTCTCCTTTTTGATTTCTTTCTTTCAAACAAGGTAAAGGAAGGGAGGAGAGAGGGAGGAGGTCACTTAGGAGCAAAATTCACTTCTGAGAAAGCTTCAACTTTCTTAAGCTCTAGAGACAATGAAGAACAATTATCTAGAACTACAATCTCAATTTAACAGACTTAGCAGCCAAAACTTTCTGGTCAAATCAATGCACTTGTTACTAGACTCTTCAACAGCATTAGCAAGCTAATTTTGCAGTCTTTCACTGTTTTTCTTTTCTTTTTCCTTTTCTATCTAGTTCTTCAGTCACCTAAGCCTCAGCAGCTATCTCCTATAGACAAATGGCTTAAAACAGAGTTTCTGGACTTTCAGTGACTCAGCCATAAAATAAACTCACCTTTCATTTAAAAAGTATCAATTCACATACTTTCCCCTAGAAAGTCAACAATTCTTTTAAAATTATACTTCAGTCTCCAAATAATTACTGTTTTTTCCTCTTTCATTTAGTCTTTAAAAAGCAAATGAATAACAGTATGGTAATGCTTAACTACTCTTAAGATCTCAACATGATCCAGCAACTAATTTTCTTTCCACTGTTTCTTTATATTCATAATTTTCAGTTTTTAATAAATAAATGCTCTTTCTCATTACATCTAAACTCTCAAACTAATGACATACAAAGGAGATAGTATCCCAAATGATTTATCTTGTGAAGGTGATTTATCTCTATATTTTACATCATAATTCACTTTCTGTCCAGAGCTGCTGAGATTCCCATCTATAAACTCTACTCTGTCATACATAGATTTTTTGAATTTTTTTTATTAAACCAAAGTTTCTTTTTATTATTCCTTTAAGATATTAAATTATTCACCTGTAACACAGACATTATTATACATGCTTTAACAGTTTATTTAAATCCTTTTTTTTACAAAAATACGTCTTTTCAAAAATAAACATTTTCACATTAAAAAAAGACCTTAAAGGGATATTGTCTTATACTTAGATGTTTTGTTTATCTTAATACAGCCCAAGATCACATTACTAGATTGCCATATCATTTTAAGTATGGGTAGTAAATTGTTATAAGGTCAAAGGGCTTTATAAAAAAAAAGTAATATATGAAATTTAAGTAAAGGAAAAACACTTCCAGCTCTGGGGATCAGCAAAGACTTTATGAAGAAGGTATAATGCCTGACCTGGGTCTTGAAAAAAGAGGTTAATTACTATTACAATTATGATCAAATATAAACTTTTCCCTTTAGCTTTTAAAATTTTTTTAAAGTATGCCCACAACATATCTCTCCATGATCATTATATGTGATCTCCTCTTTTACAAGCCAGACAATTTTTTTGTTGTTGTTGTTTTTCCTCACACACAATACTTTGTGCATCTTTGACTGATTGTCCCCAATGTTATAATGAAATCCACTGTACCTCTACTTCTGAGAATTCCTTATTTCCTTCAAAATTCTGTTCAAATGACATGTGTACATGAAGACTTTACTTACCACCTTCCTTCTGCTAGTGACCTTCTGCTACTTTATCCTCCCAAACTGTCAGACTCACTTCCAAAATATTGTCTTAAATTAATGTTGGACATGTTTAAACATGTATTATAAATGTGGTATGATAAATATTTCATAGATGCATATATATATACACACATACACATGTGTGAACATTCACATATATTCACTTATAATTGCTTATGTGAATTAATGTCTCCGTTTTCTTCCCCAATGGCATGTAAGTTCCTTGAGGGCATAGATTTGTTTCATTTTTACCTTTGTATGTTCTACCTCTATCACATTGGAAGGACACATGGAAAAAGGAACTTCACTGTTAATTGACTGAAAAGAGAAAGAGGGAAGAGGAGGAAGTATTTTGCAGGCATGAGGGATAGATAAATTATATAAATTCACAGGGCAAGAAAAAAATAATGATAAAATTTCTTGCTTCTGAAAAATTCAAAGCATTTTGTCCTGTCTTTGTCTATCTTATTTTTTGCTTCTCATTCTGGTCCAAACAATATGACCTTAGGAGCCAAAAAAAGAGAAATCATCTCTCTGACTCCCTTTCTGACTGGCCACTCAAACAGCCTTTGATCATGCCATTCTCATCAAAATGAAATAGTCATTGAGGTAGCCAAAATTCTCCCCAAAGAACAGAATTAATTTTCTAGATAATTCCATTCAGTCACTTGCTTTTCCATATTAGGATTAACTTTGTTCTGTAAAACAGTTTAACATTAATTCCTATTGGTTTTATTAATATTTGACTGTGAAACATTCCTATACACATGAATTAATAAAAAATGAATACAAAATGACACTAACATATATATATATATACATATACAGACACACACACAAACACACACACACATATATATATACATGTATATATATGTGTATGTATATATATACATATATACATATATGTATGTATATGTGTGTATATATATATATAACATGGGACTGGTATACCGACACATTTTAGGAGAGCATTCCTACTGGCTCTTTTCCTAAGAGAATAAGGGAGAACCAATAGGAATGCTCAAGATAAACTTGACCCATGCTCTAATTTTAAAGTTCAATATAGTCTTTTTATGGAGATTTATTGGTGTGAAGATTAAGTAGTTATATCTCAAGATATAATCTCAAGGGTGGGACTGCTAAGAAGTTTCAAGGGCCCCCAAGTCCCCAAATAGAACAAGAATTAAAAGAAAAAAATCAGCTAGATGTCAATTAGGTATTCATGAAAAAGGGGCATTGCTGCTTTAATATGTCTTTGCTTAATGTAAACAGCCTGCCAGAATGTTTCTTACTCAAGAGACACAAACTCTGAATACTTATGTATATAATGGCAGAGCCTTGCAAATCAATTCTTGGAAGACAGAAACGGGCTTTGAAGATAAGATGGCTATGGTGATATCCACAGCATCATATTAAGAGTTTTGGAGAATTTGAGGTGTCCCTTCCCTTCTTGCTAAGGTCATTGGTTTAGTACTGGGCACTGGCTAGTAATTAGTAGCTACTAATGAGTGGCTGACCATGGCGTAAATAAAGCTACTGGGATTTCCACAGAAACACATAGAATGTGCTGGAAGCCTACTAACATGTATGGATAGTGGGACTGAGTTGGGCACAGCGGAATGCATGCATTTAACTTTCTTGAACTGTAAGTAATATATTTTGGCTTCCAAACCCTTCTGTGCTTAGTGTGTCATTCCAATATAAACTTCTATCAAACACTAATGTCATTATACTTCTAAGATAGAAAGGTCTTATTAATTGGTATAGTGGATAGAAAGCTGGACTTGAAATCAGAAAGACTTGGGGTTTGGTTCTACTTCTGATTACTTGCTATCTTTGTGACTTTGTGCAATCACTTAACCCCTCTGAGCCTCAGTTTCCTCACCTGTAAAACTGGGGAAATAATACCTTTAGCTTTGTTATATTTGTTTTATTTATAACATATTTATATATTACATATATTTAAGTCATATTTATATGTTTAATATATTGTATATAAATATGTTATACTTAAATGATGCCATATGCAAAAGCACTATCTAAATATCAGTAATTATGATTATCACTCATATCAAAACCATACTTGTAGTCTCAGAATGGCTTATGTTATTCTAGAAACTGAGTGAACTGGATCACAATGACAAAGCAGAATTTCTGGGTCAAGCCAAGTTCCTGAATAAAGGATCATGACGTCTTAATCCTGAATACTTGATATTCTTGTGGTAACTTTCCAAGTATCTACAGTCATATCTTCTACATCACAACTTTCCCCATTGTGGTTTTGATATATTATGGGTTGGCATAAGAAATTAAATAGAAATTTTGGGAGAGTTTTGTGGAAGTCACAGAAAAAGTTTAAAAACTCAGAAATGAATAAAATACATATATTATATAATATCAACATATTTTATCTTTTAATACCATAATAATTAATACTTTTTTCTGTAACAGAGGGAGGGTCAAATATGTTTACATGGATTTTCCAGATTGTAGGGGAAATATGCCCCTAACTCCATAATATAGAAGAAAGAATTGTATATTTACTCTACATTCATTTTAGGGTCTGGGCTGGACTATGGATGACAGTTGAGCTGGACTCAAACTTCCATCCTTAAGGTGATTGAAGGTAGTTGATATTGCATAGATATTGGAAGTATAGATATTGGGCATACTGTCTGCTAATCTATAATATATACATATATGCTTGTATATACAAATTATTATATAATATATAATATGGGCAATATAATAAACAAATATAATATAGATACATATTATATAGATAATCTGCTAATAATAATTCCCTTTGTCTGAGACTGCTTGCTTATTTTAAATGGTTTTTCTTACTACTAATATTGAATTGAAATAATTTTTTAACACAGTTGATCCAGGAGAAAGTAAGGAATTGACCATTGGTGGGAGCAAAAATGAATCAATGATAATAGTATCTGAGCACAAAGGATGTAAACTGCAGGAATGCAGGACACTCTTTTTTTTGTTGTTGTTCTTATTATTTCCAATCCTAATACAGTGCCTAGCACATAGTATGCGTATACTAAGTATTTGTTGCAAATGATAAGGTAGAGTTCAACAGAAATAACTGTAATCTTTAAACAGTCCCCTTGGAAGATTGTTTGCTCAGTTTACTGTACCCCATTTGGAATATTCTTAAATGATGTTTGGAATTTCCTTCAATTAGTTAAATCTTAGACAGCAGTAAAATGTGCATTGGGATCTATGTGAGAGTAGGAGTTTTATAAGTTTTT